>JAIUCT010007982.1:390305-412571 GCA_021307375.1 Tetraneura akinire
AAAAAAAAAAAAAAAAAAAAAAAAAAAAAAAACAAAAAATAATCACACATCATTGTAAAACCAATACATTCTTCGCTTCGCTCAGAATCTAAAAGTCTATGGAATAATAAAAAAATATTCTTAAAAATATTTTGCAATTATATTTTATTCAAAATTCCCTAATAAATTTATCTTAATATCTATATTATTAAATTATTAATCGATATTGATAAAAATATTTAAACATTATATTAACGATGACATAAACTTAAATCTTACATTCAGGTATAAAATTATTGATCGTGATTATGGAACTTTGAATTTCAGAAAACATTGTAAACCAATTTTTTAATCTAAATATATTTACCATCCAAAACGGTTTTCGTTCTTCATTGTTGTAATTAAGACAAATAAAGTTAATTTCGGATAATAAAGTTTAATTTTACGGCTCTTAAAAGTTAAAACTGTAATATAACAATAAACATCCTTTGAATTCGTTGTGGATTTAATATTTAAACACATTTGTTACGTTTCTCTGAAATTCAATTATTTTCCATTCAATACTTTACTATAATTTCATAGTTTTTACAAATACTGTTTGAAATAAGTACCTACATAAAGTTATTCTATGTAATGAACGAAATATTATTTAAGTATATTATGTGTATATATATATATAATATATTATATTATATAATAGGAGACAGAAAAATATATTTGAACATTTGATATCTAATCATCCAATTTTTTTCATACCATTAAAATATTGGAATAGATTAATTTTGACCATTACTGTTTATCCCATTCCCGTTACCCAAGTGGGTTGAATATTTTTTAAAGATTTACATTTAGTTGTTTTTTATTTTTATTCAAAATCAATTACACTGAGCATAAAAATACATAAAATCTTAAATGTAGTGAATAATAATGTCTACCAAAATGAGATTTATGAAATTTCTTAAGATTATATACAACTATATTTAATGAAATATTAACTAAAACTTAAATACAATAGTGATGTCAATATTTTATTCTTTAAATAAATAATAAAATGTTTGCAATATCAAGGTAGCTATTTAAAAAAACAATAAAATATAAAAATTATACTAATAACAAAAGCAAAGAAAAATTAAATAAATAAAAAATTATATCTACTTTGTATTATAATTATTTGAAAAATGAGTAATACGCGTGTTATTAAAAAATTATTACAATAATAAATTATAATGTTCTATTAATATAATAATTTTAAAAAAATGAAAAGTAAATAATAATTCTTCAAATACGTAATTGCAATTAATAATTTTAAATATATCATCGCAAAAAAATAGTCATTTATTTATGGTACGTTTATACGCTTCTATATAATTTATTTAAATTCCCATAATACATTAAAATAAACTGTTTATTGTTCATTCATGGTTGAAAATGGCATTTCAACATTGTATAATTCACTCAATACGATTAATTTAAATACGTTTTATGTCACCAAAATAACAATTTATATAATTCGATTTGTTTAGTCTATCGACGCAACACAAATTTATTATAACAATATTATAATATATTATCGTAGGACATATTTCAAATGGCAGTATTTATTTTATATGGTTATCTGTTCGAATTTTTATTAAGTTGACTGATTTTTAAACTATTTTAGTGTCTTGTATAATATATATAATATGTTTATTTAATTTTTTTTTTTTTTTTTAATCACAAAACTGTCAAAACATATATATTATAATAAATTAATTATGAACCTTTTGGAATTTTTTTGCGATTATTGTGGATTATTGGTTTGTTTATTTGGTACAGATTAATATATATATAATTAGTGTAATATTTTTACGCCAGAAAGTTACTTTATACACATATTACGTATAATATTACATGTATACGGTTGATTAAACCACGTGCATACATATATGATATATATAATATATTTATATAACACGTAAAAATAAAAACGTATTAAAAATACTGGAAATTGTTATCGATCATAATTTTAACAAGTCACAACGTTAAATAAATCGATCGACCGTTGTAACCCTCCAGGGAAAAATCATGGTAAATACAGCGACGATCGAAGACGAAAAGTTCGGTGTTTATTGTTATTCCATAGCGCAAGAACGAACGTAATCACAAACGCATTAAAAACCTTTGGGTCTCATTAGACGCAGGAAATGGCGTAACAGTTTTATAGACGAAGGCGGCGGTGGCAAACGGATATCCGACCGGAATCGTGCGTGATTTATTATTTTGTCCATCCGTCCTCCGTCCTGCGTCGCGTTCGTTTTGCACAATGAGAATTTTTATTTTCTACTAGAAATAATAATCTATAGGATCGTATAACAGATTTCTCAAAAAATGTTTCTCATCCAAAACAATCAAGGATCAATATACCTACTTCCAACAAATAATATTAATCTATAAATTAGATATAGATTATCTGAAAAAAATAATAAAATTTTCAATAATTCTATTATTATCGTTTATATTTTGTAGATATAACCGTAAGTATAGTAATTAATGTAGTATAAAACGTAATTACTAACCTAAATTCATCAAGTACACAATAATATAATATTTTATTCATCGAACCATTCACACTTTAAAGTTTAAATAATGCAAGATATTATAAAAGAGAAACAGTATAGTAAAATTTGTTTGAAAAATATCGAGAAAACTTCCACTCGTATAATGATTGCAACTATATTTCTAAAAGTAAAGAATTTTAAATAAAATCAATTGGCGTAGTTAAAACCCAAGGTAAAAACCAAATAGTGTATTTAAATAAGTCAACATAGTTAAGGTTAAGGTAGGTATATAAATAAACTTTATAAATTATATTTTCACCATAATAAAAATTGTAAAGATTTATTATTTATCAGAAATCTTCAACTATTACTTTTTTTACAATAAAAATAATTAATTTAAAAACTAAATTAACTATATACAAGTGTTAAATAAATAATCAATAATATATAGAATGCATAATCGTTAAAAATAGAAACCAGCCCAGATATTTAAATCAACATTTTATTTTTCTTATAATTATTGTTATACCTAAATAAAAGTATTAAATTAATAATTTAATTTATTCTAAGATAGACTATAAAAAGAACCATTTATTAAATTATTACATTTCTCATCCAAAAATGTTTTTTTGACCAAATTATCCATTAAAAAACATTTTAAATTACAGTATAAACAAAATTTTTTTTAAATTTATTATTAATAGCGTTCTTTTATTCAAAATTAATTTTCAGTACATCAATGATAGGTAAATTTTAAAAACAATCTAGGTGGAGTTTATAAAATTAAATTATAGATAATTTTCTTTAAAATACTACGTATATATTAATATTTATGTTTTTATTATGATTTTCTTTCGACCAATTTTGTTACAGAATTATAATGAACAAAAATTAGTGTATAAAAACTATTTTTATATGAATATTGAACTTGAAATTTTCTTTTTTTGGTTTAAATATAATCCAATAAAGTTAATTTTTATAAATTTTATAATATATTCCTGAGTAAGCCACTGAATTGTATTAAGTCATGTCATAACCTAATCAATCATTAATCTTTAATCGTAGATAAAATAAAACGTACAACACAATTTTTCAACTTTCTTTTACATATTTAATATGTAATATAATATCCATAATTATTAAACATATTATTTATTATCGTCAATTAAACTTCCATAAAATCATACAATATTCACAATATTCACAAGTGTATTTCATTTTAATAATACTTGAAGATAAAAAAACAAAATTAACACATACTTTTTCTTATTTTTAAAAAAAATAAATATACAATTTGACTAAAGTTTATTTTACACATCTACTTTAATGAAATTCACAATAGAATGAGTGAATTAAAAATATTAATTTGAAAACAAATTATTTGATAACTTGTATCTATGCGTGAACGATATGGAAAATTGAAATAGAAAAAAAAGACACACATCATTGTAAAACCGATACATTTTTCGCTTCGCTCAGAATCTAAAATTAAATAAATAACTACCAATCATTAATTTATTGACATTTAAATAGTCATAATGTTATATAAATGGCAAATATTGTCAATACCTAAATTATTATAAAAATATTATAATTATATAATACGGCTATATAGGTAATATAGCTACATAAGTGTGTAGGTGTACTAAATCTGGAACTACACAATATAATATTATATTATGCAAAACATTTATTTTTTATGAATTTTGAATAATGTAAATATTTACTAAGACTAAGAAATTTGAATGATTGAAAAAATAATGTACACATAATTTGTATGTCATAGTTTTATAAATTCATGAATAATATAAATTATATTATATATTATTATATATATTATATATTATATATATATATTATATAAATAATAAATATAAATTTATGAATAATATATTTTAAATATATTTTTATAATTACCCATATTTTCGGAATTAGTAAAAATTTAAATTAAACTATTTTAAATAATATAAATTTTTAAACATATTTTAATCGAAAAACATTTGATTTTTCATGTATAGTTTTGTGTTTTTAGGAACTTCTTATTTTTATTTATGATATAGTATAATTTTTATTACTTCAATAAATTGCAAAATTAACATTTATTACTAATTATAAAAATGTAATATTTTTATTTTTAGGATAATGAAGATGAACATGAAGTATACGAGTATGTGAACCAACTCATGTACCTTAAAATAATAATGATAGCCAACGAAGTCAACTCATGTGTCATGTGTATTACCCTTTGAATACCAGACGTAATTAATAGAGACGTCATGCAAATATGCAATCTGTTTTCTACAATTTATAATATCTTATAATTAATTAATATAATATAAATAAAATACCTCCCAATGCCGTTCAATATACCCGTATTATTTTGTTTCACTAATTAATTTTCTAATATCAAAATTATTAAATTAATTTTTAATATTAGAATTAAATACTTTAATTTTTAAACTACATAATTCGTTATCCCCAGTGAAGAAGGTCCTGACTCAATTTTTGGCAGTTTGGAGTTAACGACATAATCGGATAGTATTTTTTTTTCTATCTCCCACGAAAACAATATTATCGAAAATCGTTAAAAAGAGTAAAGAAAATTAAAGAATTATAAATTTCCTTGAAATCGACGGTACCATTGAAAACAGTCGTAACTTGACTCACAACATTTTGCCCCACGAATAATGTCGTATGTTATACATTTAACTTGAGTTAGGTACTACGCTTTGGACTCCAACGAAAAAGTTTGTAACTAAAATAAAAAGTATTATTTCTAACGAATACAGTTGTAACTTGTAAGTCAAATACTTTTTATTAAGAATTAAAATCAATAATTTAACCCAGCAAAATTTCAAGTTAAAAGTCTATATTAGTTGTAGAGTTTAAATGTTGATTTTGATAAGAATATATACAAATTTAGAATAATTATCATCATCAATAATTAAAATTTTGGTTTTTCTTTCTGAAAAGTTGCAAAAATTGAGTTACGACCTTCTTTGCTGCGGGCTGCGGTAGTAGCAGTTGATTAAATATATATAGGTAGTAGGTACTATAAGTTTTGAGTGGTTATATTTGACAATTACTTATAATACGTAGGTATATAAATTTTTATCTAAATAACATCATTTTCATAATATAACATATAAATTATAAATAATCATAGAAATTAATAAATAAACCCATTTTTGCATTGAACAAGTAATTTATACATAATATATAATATATAATATATTATATACTCGTAGGTATATAAATAATATTTATTAATAAAAATAATATAAAACCACTACAATAATAATAAAAATTATTTTTTTAATCAGTTGTGGTTTTTCAACCATATTTTAGATAGGCGGTCCAAAATATTATAATTTACCTAAGAATAATAATAAATTTAGATCTTATACCGATAGTGTTCCTATATTGAATTGAATGAATTAATATTTGTGAATATAATATACTCGTATATTATAATTTTAATTACATTTTTCATTGTTTTTAGGATTAAGAACCCTGCATTCCCGAACACTCACCCTTAAAACCACCATTCATAATACATATTTTCAACTTATAGATACTAATATAATATATTATTAAAAGTTTAATGAATTTTGATAAAATATTTTTGAAAAGAATACTCAAAACTCGCGCGATACAATAATGACAAAAATGACATTGAAAAATGAACGTCTCCTGAATTTCAATTAACAATATTAATGGAAAGAACATAATAATAATATAAATCAACCATAACTGCATTTGATATGTGGTACATGTATCCCTGAGGACTACTCCTTCCGGAATATATGTGAATAAGGTATGGTGGGTTTAACTATGGTGACTGGTGAGGTAATACATTTCGACAAAATACGAATCGGTCAGAAGTAGGAAGTATACATCCGGTTTTAAGGCACCCAGAGTTCGTTGTTGGTCCGAAAAATAATAAATCTTTAGGGATTAAATACAAAACACACACACACATACATCTCCATGCCAGGAAGTATGCTATGACTCCATTGAAATGATATCAGTATAAATGTATAATGCAAGAACTATACGCGAGTATATACGACTTTCGCATAATATTTTAACTTTTAACTAGATTTTTATAATTCCATAACCCGAAATTTAATTAAATCCTAAATAATCAATAATCAATGTTCAAATATAAACGAATTTTAAAATAATTAACCATCTATCTAATAAGTAATAAATATTTATTTTATTTATGCATAGGAATATAGAATATACTCTTAAATATAATAATATTGTACTAAGATATATTTATTTAATGAAATCATATATATTTTAATAATATATTTATAAGCTTATTATAACATTTCATTTAGAAATTTCTTTAAATTATAAACAAATTAATTATATATTTGTATTACCTATTATAAATTTTACCAAATACATTATATATCTAATATAAAGCAATACTTTAATCTTTAATGATTTTTTACCAAAAGTGAAGTGATAAACAATAATTTTCAAAATACCTACATATATTTATTTATAATGAAGTATTAATAATAATTAGAATAATAATTTAAATAATGTATATTCTAAGAAATAATAAATAAAATAATAATGATAATATGATTAGTCGATCTTAATAACCTGACAATATAGGATAACTAAAATTTATATGAAAAAATATTTTTTAAGTAAAATTCCAATTAACAATATTTATATATAGGTAACTACTAATTGTTTTTATTCGTTATAATATGTATATAGTATATATTGCATATATTATAATTTATTTTAACAGATTTTATCTATAAATATAAATATATAATTCAATTTACAAAGATAAATTGAATAACTTTACAAATTATATTTATAAACGGACCACAGTGTCCGGTTTTTTAATGTAAAGTAACCAACATTTCGGATACTTTATGTAAACACGTAGGTACTTTTGAATAATCAAACAATGTTATAAAAGAGACTGTGAGAATATCATTATTTTATTAATCTTACAGTACTTACATATATTATATACGTACGTTGTACGTAGCGTATACACATGCATGAGGCATGACTACATAACGCGTTTCACTTTCACACAATATTTTTTGTATTCCCCGAATTGCGTACCTAGTCTAACAATAGATTCCACATTCATTTTAATTTTAACCCTAACAATTGCTATACATTTATACATAAGAATATTACTTATCGTTATCACATTCCGCATTACACTCAAGAGGTATTCTAAATTATTTAACGTATTTGATATTAAAAAATTAAAATTTTTTTTTTTATTTAATTTTTATTTACCGAATTATAAGTAATACCTACGCATAATATAGAAAATGATCACCAAATAAAATGTATACGTATAATTTTTAATTGTATATTATTATCCTCATTAATTATATATCTGTTTTATTGATATATTTATTAAATTATAAAAATACTTAATTTCTATTTAGAAAACTTTTCTAACAATTTTTTCAAAATAAGTAGGTACTAATGGATTTTTTTTCGAGAAACTAAATAGTTAGAAACAAATATATAATATTGTAATCAAGCACCTAGTTATAAAATAAAATTATTCATTAATAAAATAATAAACGAAAAATCCATGCCAACGTGGTATCATACTCGTATATAAAATTATAATGTTTTAAACTTTTTAATTGGATATGCAACCTTAATTATGTTTATTAAATTAATACATATTTTATAGGTTAACCATTTGATAATTGAATTATCTAATTACATTATATATAAATTATAATCATTTTGTAAAACGTAATAAAATAAAACATATATTATACTATGTTTTCACAATTTGAACATTGGCCAAATATAGACGTACAAATATACAATTAAACTTTAACAATTTATTATATTGCAATATTTTTTTTCATCTAGAAGAATATTAAATGCGGTTAAAAGTAGATACTTCTAAAATGTAAAAAAAAGGAATATATATAAAATAAAGGATTTTCTACCTAATCATACAATTAAAATTACAAGAGCATTTTGGTAAATATCCTTACCGATCTGTTATACCTAAAGCCTATTTGAAATATTTAATATCAGCATAAAAATAATTGTATTATATAAGATATAACTGAACCTAACACGCTAATAATAATCCATTAAAATTACGTAAATGTGATATTATTACGATAATTCTTGGATTCTGAGCGAAGCGAAGAATGTCTTGGTTTTACAATGATGTGTCAATTTTTTTTTTTTGGTTTTTTTTTTTATGTCTGAAAACAAAATTACGACCCGAAATAATGCTCCGATTTTCACGAATAGCATATGTTTCCAGTAGGAAAGTGGATGTAGTTGGTACTTTATTTAGGTAATTTTTTGAATTTCTCCAAATTGACCCTAAGCGGTAGAAAAAATGACAAAAAAACAGCATTTTTCACGAAAAATGAAATTTCGACCAATTCGATTTTAATATTTCACTATAACTCAAGCAATTTTTAAGTTAGAGACTTGACATTTTTTTTAGGTGTTCACATAGCTACTATATATATGTGGGAAAATTTTGGAACCGTTTGGTTAATTTTTCTACAAAATATAGGACATTGAATATTTCGTAAAATTCTCATTTTTACGTAGATAATATTTGATAAAATTGGAAATTTTTTGGTATTAAGGTCTGAAAATTTTACTGAAGTATATTTACATATTACTTAACATCATACTAAAATATTAGAAAAATTTCAAGTCTCCATTTTTTTTTATGGCTGTTTAAAGTTGATATTTTTAGTTCAAACGAAAATTATAATCTGCAGACTGAACGTTTTTTCTAATGCAATGGTTTATCATTGCATTCAAATTCTAATTAAAATTAAACGCTATGATTTGCACACCTGTATCCTATGCGGCAGGAGTATCAGCTCATCTTTTTTTTTTTTTAATATTTCATATATCTGCATGGTCTCCGTTTAAAATATATAAATAAAATATTAAATATGCATCACTTTATCATTTAAAATATTTTGATATATTTGTTAAACTTATTATCTATTAAGGTAGTTGGAGCAATAAAATGTTGGATACATAAAATGCTACATTATTTAGCCACGAGTCCAGATGGATTGATAAACAATGACTCAATCATCGAAATAAAATATCGGTCTAATATTAAAGAATACACACCACAGGAAGCAGTTACCCTTAAAAAATTAATATACAGGTACTGTATACTTGTATGTGTGATTATGAAGGAAGATTAGTTTTAAAAATCAGACAATTATTATTATCAAGTTTAGGGCCAAATTAAAATTACTGAACAAAATTTTTTTATTTTTTTGTATGGACACAGGACACCTAACCTAACCTAAAGGTAAATAAAAATATATTTATTAAAATAATTAAGTTTCGCCTTGGTATTGACAGGTTTTATGATAAATAAAATAATTAGAGATGAATCATTTTGGACAACAGAAATTGAACCATTTATTACTCAATTTTGAATGGGAATCATTATACTTCCAAAAATAATTGACTCAAGATTAGATAGAGCAGAATTACCTAGATAAGATCAAAAATATTTCTGACAAAAATTGTTTATAACTTAGTATAATGTAATTTGTATTACTGTATTAGGTATACATAAAAATATAAAATAAAATTTTTCCCAATATTCGGTTATATATCACATATTATAATGATATTATTATAGTGCTCTCGAATCCGTTTCAATTCAATTTATTAATAGGTAGGTAGTTATTTTAAATAGTATTTTACTATTACAATATTGATACTCACATAATAATAATATTGTACAAGGTAATAATAATTGCCTATTATTTTTAGACGTTACTATATGGCGCGAAGACCGATATAAATATTATTATGTTCGTTGTTGCTGATAAGACATTGGGAGAGAAAATTCGGGGAAACTGGCACATACTAAAGTCTAAAGTTAATTTACTTCTCACACACCAACACTGTAAAGTCTGTAAATTTTATGTACTGCCTATACAACACACTCCTTATTAAACAATAAACATATATTGGCAGTATAAGCAAAGACAATATTTCATACAATACCTACATAAAAAGAATTGTGTCAGAATGTGAAGAGTAAATAAACATTATTATGGGGAATGGATCAATTCCGCTAAAAAAAAGTTAAATTATTGTTTATTATTGTAATGAAAACTGTGAGTAGCGAGTGTTAAACAATAGTTTATTCATTTATAAATTCTATTTAGACATATACGTAGGTAACTTGTCTACGTCTAAAATAACCTAAGGTAATATTTTTATTATAATTTTACACGATTTTAGGTTCATAAAATATATAGGCAGTGAGTGGAAGATGAAATAATTTAAGCGCGCCAAATTTTTTTACTCGAATTGCGCCAACGTACGAAAAAAATGTTTTAAATAAATACGAAATGTATATTTTTATGTTCTATAAAACGTTCGTACTCGAAAAAAAAATGTAAAACTGTTGTTTTAGGATAACTAATTATTATTATTATAAAAACTACAAATCTTGGAATTTTTTAAAAATTATCGGAGAAATCGTCACACTCGTAATATAATTATATCGTTTTGACCGTCGAAAATATTAACCAACGAATATCCCTTTTAAATAATATACGGGTTGCGTAAAATAATTAAAAATAAATAAATAAATACATTCGATCGGTAAGTAGACTCGTTTGAATCATATTCCACTTAACACTCGAATTTTCGGACAAACAAAAATTAATTTGATAAAAACGAGAGAACATATTAACATAATAATATTATTGAAGTGCGGTACGTACCTGTGCAGACCACGACAGTGACGAGAAAAACAACAACCAGCTCCTTGAACCGCATGACGCACGCGAACGCTCGCATCGATGACGTGATAGTGACTGACGACTGTGATACGCGGCGGTGTGTCGGACGACGCCGTGAAAGATACTACCGGTAGAGCACGCGTGCGGTTAGAGCTTCATTTCGTTAACGTGAACATGTTTACGAAATTCTAAACGCTACCGCGTTAATTTTATTTTATAGTTTATTTTTTTTTTTCAAATCAATTACTACGAATATTTTCTACGCGAAAGTTTACAATTGGAGGAATACAATTTTGATTAAAAATAAACGTAAATAATTTTTTTTATAATAAATTGCAAACACATCCGTGTCGTATTGTTAATACAATATTAAAGCTTTACGAATTTTATTAACCCTTTCAGGCCCAGAATTTTTTTTTTTTTTCGTTTTAATTTTTATATTTTTTTTTTTATGTTTATTTAGTTATAAATAACTTACTTATGAAGTTTTAGAGCAAAATAATTATTTTTGACCGAGTAGTATTCAATTTTAAGACATCTACCTATACGAATAGGTCAGGCTAGAAAGGAGTAAAAAAATAAATAGTTTTTCTACTTCTACAAGTAGATCGGGTAGTTATAGAGTAGAAAAATAACCGATGTTAATATTTAAAATAATCAAACTTATTTATTTCAAACAAAATAACAAAATTTAAGTCATGTCGAATAAACATAAAATTAAAATTAAATAACAAGAAAATGAAAAATGTAATATTATCACGTATGCCGGTGATTATTTTTAATGTAAATAAATAAGAATACACCGTTGTTGCCCGACTTACTCGTAGAAGTAGGTGATAAGACTCATTTTATTTGGCGGTAAAATGAATGATAAAATAATTATAAGTTAATAATGATGGTTATTGGTTAGAATAACTAAAATAAACATGTTTACTTATGGGAAAAAAAATCCCAGATTTTTAGTATCATCAATATAATATTTATCACGAAAAATGAAAACACAACGAAAAAACTATATCGTCAAAAATTTTATCATTCAATTTTTTGAAAAAAAGTGTAAATAATTCAAAAATGCTCTAGACTTATTAAAAATTAATATTTTATAATGAAATAACATATATTAAGGATTTATTTTACATATCACTAAATAAAATACAGTGAAAATTGTATTAAATACAATAATTTAAAAGTTGCCTACTCGTATGAGTAGTACGGGACCGAAAGGGTTAATAATCAATTAAAAACAGTTATTTATGTACTTTAAAATATATTTATCCTATTATTATATTTCCTTTTTTATTTATTTTAATATACCTACGTACAAGAGGTGCTAAATTATAACTCAGGGGTGCTAAAGACCCTCTTGCGCCCTCCTAGTTGCGCCACTGCATACACCAGTTGGCAGTTGCATCCGAAGATAAACCATTGCATTCGAAACACGATTCTGAGCGAAGTTTAGTCATATAATGCCGTTTTTTCGTCATTTTTTTCATAATATTTTCGATTAAACTAAAAATATGTTATATGTAAATATACTTAAGTACAATTTTCAGACCTTAATGCCCAAAATTGTCAATTTTATCAACATAGGCGCATTTTGGGGACTTAGATCCACAAATAACTTTGTGTTTTTAATTTTTATTTAAAAAGAAAAATGTGGAAAAAGACAAAAATTAAGTAATTTCAACAAAATCATTAATCAAAAAATATTTTTTGTTATATAATAGTATTTTACTTTTATATATACCTACCTATATTACTATAATAAATTAAACATAATTGGACATTTTTTTAAAAAACCAAAAATTTTGGTTAGTTTGTTGACAAATCGCTACATTTTATTAAAATTAATAAAATTTTCTAAGATATAATTTGTATTTTTTGTTGACAATTTAGCCTTATGCTATTAAATTGGGCTATTTGCGCCTATGTTTATCAAATATTATATTCCTACATAAAAAAGAGAATTTACGAAATATTCAATGTCTTATATTTTGTAGAAAAATTAACGTATCGGTTCCAAAATTTTACCACATATATAATATTATATAGTAGCTATGTGATCACCCAAAAACATAAAAAAAAAGACACACATCATTGTAAAACCAATACATTCTTTGCTTCGCTCAGAGTCAGAATCTAAAAACTAAAATTATTAGTTGGAAATAATAGCTATGGTATAGGTAAAACGGGTAAAAAATTTTACATATTGAACAATATTATTATGTGTTATGAATTTATGATAGAAGAATTAGAAGACAGAGATAGAGCTACGTTAAACGTTAAAAATGTATTACTTTTTGGATTTTTGTATGAATGATTTGCGTATTGCACTACGCATTCAAATGATAACTGATAATGATAATATTATTATTATCAAGAATTGATATGATAATATTTTTTTCCGGAATGGCGAATGCGAGAAATATTAAAATAAATTTTTTGTTTTCCATAACAAGAACGTAAGATTGTGATATTGTATTGTTGTCAATTTTGTCTAACGCACGATGGTCCACGATGCGAATAACTCTTTTGACAATGAAAAGTTTAAAAAAATTATTTGCTCTACGTAACGTTAGATGTTCGCATATCAGACATCACAATTTTCGGTAACAAGAAGAAATTATTATAATCTGTGTAAATAAATAATATTAAGTAAGTTATAATCCATATATAATACAAAATACTAAATTCTAAATAGTACTTGTACTAATTTTAGGCGTTCCGAAATATCAATATCAATAATAATAATAATAAAATTTTTCCTCACTGATGATCAGGTGTTGAATTATTTCATTTTATGTTACTTTTAAGCTGTCTAGCGTACATTATTGAACATCAATTATAGTTATAATGGGGAAGATTATCACCGATTTTAACAAAGCCCTTGAGTCATTGAAGGTTAGTTTCTCATATCTTGAAATCTTATAATATGAGTAAAATATATAAAAATGTTGTTTGTTAACTATACATTCAGATATTATGGTCAACAGCTTTAGAAAATGGAACCATTACATTTGACCGTTGGTTTGATCAATCGCAACAATTTGTATCGGAGGTATGGAATTCTACATCTATACGAAATGCACATGATGGCTTTAACTTAGCATGGGAACAATTTATAGAAATATGTATAGATATTAAATCATCATTTCAGCCATATAACTTTAATAATTTAGTTAATGGGATACAATCAAAAATAATTCATTTAACTGGAAACAGCTGTAAGTGTTCTATGTAATTATACTACTTTTATAAAAATCATTTTTTAAATTTTAAATATACAAAATATGTATTTGTATATAAATTATTTTAATATTTGTATATTTATGTATTTTATATCAAATATTATTTATGTCAAAGGACAAAAGAAAGTGGAAAGAATTAGTTTCAGGAGAAAAAACCCTAAATGGCTTATAAAGCTATAAAAAAAGAAAAAGAAATATTTATGTACTTTAAACATTTTTCGTGTCAATGTATTATTCTAAAGAATTAAAATTTATAAAAAATATGTTACTTATATATAAAAAAAGTATGTGTAAAACATAATTATTAATTACTAATATGTAATCAAATATGTGATATAATGTAGGAAATAGATCCTTCCTTTTATTTTTTTTTTTCGTGTAAGTTTTTATATTATTTAATATAGTTGATAAAAGTAACCAACACCTAAACTATAAAATATATTTTATTATAATTAGTAAATAAAATAAATAAATAATTTTATCTCTTAAACAATTCCTTAATTATACTCCTGATATGAGACATAAATAATAAAGTCCTATAATATTTATATATTTATAAATTCATAATTAATAAATTGATTAGTGAAATATAACTCAAGTTTTTATAATTAAAAATTGTTTATATTATATATTTCAGGATTGTAATTTATAAATTGTTTTAGTTAATCGAAGTCATGTATATATTGGTTGTGCTGGTTTATTCATTGGAGGAGGAGTTGGTTTCCTAATTGGTATTAATGTTAATCCATCTATAATAAATGTCACACATATGAAAGCTGTTTCAGCGATGAATTATAAAGGAACTGAAGTAATTTTTAATTTTTTTTTTTTTTGTAATTAAATTAAAATAACTGTAATTTATATATATGTTAAGAGCATAACATTACTTGAAGGTGTTCATACTCCAGAAATTACGGAATCTAATCATGTCATGATCATGGTTAAAGCTTCTTCAATTGATTCAATTGATATTTTGATAGCATCTGGATATGGTTCATTTATAAGAACATTTTTAAAAAAACAATTATACCGTGTAAGTTTGTACATTACAATGTAACTAAAACAGCAGGTAACTTTCTTGTCATCGCCTTATAATTAATAATTTTTAATATTGATCATATTTATATTAAAAAATAATTCACAGAATGCAAATACATTAAAATATTTATTTTCATTTTTTTTAAATAAATAAATTATTGTTTACAGAAATCAATATATAGAGAATTTCCAATTATATTAGGTCGAGATTGTTCTGGTGTTGTTATTGACTTGGGGTCAAACGTACGACCAGATATTAATATTAATGATGAAGTGTGGGTTTCATTGCCCCCTACATATCCTGTTGGAACCCTATGTGAAACACTTGTTGTACCTGATAATTATGTTGGTCTTAAACCAAATTCCATGTCACATGAACAGGCTGCCACAATTCCTTACAGTGGATCAATTGCTTGGAAAGCTATTTTTATCACTGCTAAATTGAATCCATTAAAGGCTATGAATAAAAAGTAATTACCATTTTATTATATTTACAATTTCATATCTTATGTGTGTGCAAATGCATACATTATACATTCATATTTTAACATGTAAATTAATAATTTTTAGAATATTTTTACTTTGTGGTAATAATATTGAAATTGGTTCAATAATAGTACAAATATGTCATTATTTAAAAACTGATATTACAGTTGCTTGTCAAAGTCGAGCATGTTATTCTATGAAATCGCTTGGTGCGAAAAAAGTATTTCAAACAGAATCTATTAGTATTGACCAATTACTTAATAAAACACCTAATGGGTGAGTAAATTATAAATAATAATTTGCTTTTACTTACTATAATAAATATACATTTTTAGATATGATTATGTGTTTAACACAGCAGGTGAAAACCAAAATATTTTATGTAAACAATTATGTAACGAACATGGTATATTTATACCTATTGAGCCAAACTACATAATTTCAGATTCATATGGAATTTGTCGTGGGTTTTTTTATACGATGTGGTTAAAATTAATTTATGTAAGAATGTATTTATAATATTAAATAAGACTTTAATAATATTTTTTATTTTGAGCGAAGCGAAGAATGTATTATTTTGATTTGTCTTTTTTTTTTTATGTATGTAAATACTTTCTCTACCTGAAATAATGTTCTGATTTTTCACGAATTTTGTAGTTGAATTTGAGTAAAATCAATATTTAAAGTGTATATGGATTCTTCGTATTTTATTTCAATATTTTATAATGTTAAATAAACTTGTTAAAATATTTTGAAAAATTTATGGAAACTCAAATATATTTTACTTAACTCAGTTACAATTAATTGGGAATATTACATTTACAATTTTTTTTGTATATTTTTAAAGTATAAAAAGCAATGGTAGAGATACAGGTGTAAAGAGGATAGTGTTGAATTTTGATTAAAATTTGATTGCAATGATAAATCATTATATTCGGAAATATGATTTTGAGCGAAGTTCATCAGATATATAAATTTTTATATTTATCAGTCTCTACATTCAATTTTATACCCATAAACCCCCTAAATTAGTCATCTTAATACCCAAATTTGACAGTACTTTGCTCAGAATTGTTTTTAGAATATAATGATTTATAATTATATAAATATATTAGCATTAAATTAAATAATCTTTTATACTGGGTTACACAATAATAATTACTTATTAAATTTATTATATACTAATTTAACATACATTAAATTTATATCATATTTCGTCATCAATCTGGTTAAATGGTTATGAATGTTATGATAATCTTTATAATACAAAGATAACTATACTTAAGTTTTTACACAGCAATAATTTAACTTGTAAACTAAATATTAAATGTAAATTAAAATTATGTACTTAAACATATATACACATGCAGTAAAATTTATCTTTTAATAATATTATTTGATGCAACCTAGCATAAAGTGAATATATATATATTACATGCAATGTAGAAAATTTGGCATTATGTATAATGCATGGGTGTTCTATAAAATGTTAATAATTGATAATATTTAAGAGTAAATAATTATAATATAAAACAAAAAAAAATATATATAAATTACTATTACTTATAATTATTTATAATTTTTTGTGTACCTATTATAAATTAATTATTTTAACTACTATTGTGGCATTTAGACGTAAACAATTTACCAGTAGCTTTATAATATTACATTTTTGTGTAAATATTATATTTTTGTGCACCAAGTATATTGTTTGCAATACCCAAATTAAAAAATTTCTTGCGGTCTCTATGCAATATTAATAGTTAAACTTTCAGATATTTCTTATCTGAAATACCTTATGTATGTCTTATTGTCACAATAGTAAATCATGTAATTATAAATAATTATAAGTAAATGTAATTTTTAATACTTGTTTTATATAATAATTTACTTATAAATATTATCGATTATCTACATTGGCCAATATATCCTAAGCATTTTATAAAATGCTTGGGCAATTATTTTTTTTAATATACAGAATGCCAAAATTTTATACATTGCCCATAACATATACAAATTATTAATTTACAGTCTAATTTATTATATTTTCTGTGACAAAATATTGAAGCATAATGTTAATTTCAATTTAAAAAAAAATTATAATGTATTGTATTGTTAGATATTCAACAGTAATAAATGTTTGCACAGTACTGAATTTAATTTTAAAATATTAAATGAATTATCAGCTATGGCAAATAGCTACTTCCTTAAACCAGTGTTGGATAAAACATATATGGAACATGAAGTAGATCGTGCATTTAAATATTTAGAAAGTGGTCAAACGCTTGGAAAAATAGTTATTAAACTGAAGTATGTTAATTCTTCAAATGTATTTTAACATAAAACAAAAAATTAATTTGTGATTTTTATTATTAATTTTCAGTTATTCAAAATATCCTACAGAAATCTTTCGACCATCAAGCATTATATTTTAATTTTAAATTAGATTCCTCATTGTTTCTTTTTTCTTTTAACTTTAATATAGTAATGTTTTATTATAATATTATTCATATACAATGTTATTATTGTATTTTCTTTGAAATTGTTTTTCTTGTTTTAAAATAACCTAATTTAATATTTGCAGCAGTGTTAAAACTGATTTTCATTGTATACAAACTAGTATTAAAATCTTATGTTTTTGTGTATTAAAGAACAATGAAAAAATACTTTTATAGAACAACTTAATATTATAATTTATAAACTATTTTTATTATAAATAACAATAAATTTGTAAATATTTCAAACAAAATAAAAATAGTAATAACTAGAGAAAAAATTTAACTAATCTTGTACTGTTTGTACTGATCATCATTTGATGGTATAATAATAAATATATATACAAAATAAAAGTATATTATTTGTGGATTTGGGTATTTTTCTAATTTTTACTATTATAATATCGACAATTACTTTTATAAAATAAATACCTGTTTATAATAATATTAATACTACAGATTCATATAACTTACTACACTCATTTTATCGGTTATTTTAATGTTTCAATTCTTTTTTTTTTTACAAAATATATAGAACCTATAATACTTCTTTTTTATATAAAAATTAAAAATTGTACAATAATTTTTCTTCCTGATTTTTGAATTATTGTACTTATCTAATTGTCATGCCATATTAGCTATAAAAAAAAAATAATTATCAATTAATGTACAAGTTTATGTATAAGTTTATCAATGGTTTTATTTGTAGTATATAAACTATATTAACTCCTGGTTTTAATACGGAACCACCCACCACAGCTGTCCGCTGTCCCCTGGGGAAGTATCAATATTGCCTTTTGCAGAACTCGTATTGGGTTTTTTTAAGGTTGGTCTTCCTTTGCATTTTATACCTGCTACCAAGAGGAATTTGGATTCAGTGTGGCCTTCACCAAGGGCATGGATAGAGAGTCTGCCCTACCCTTGGAACTTCTTTGTCAGTCCTCTACCTGTCGACCTATCCAACGTCATAAACTGCTGGTAGAATACGCTACAGTTTTTTTTTTTTTTTTTTTTTTTTACAAAATATATAGAACCTATAACACTTCATATTTATGTAAAAATAAAATATTTTACAATATTTCTTGCTGATGTATTGGTTTTATAATGTGTGTGTGTGTTTTTTTTATGTCTTAACTCTGAAGACACTTTTACGTTTTACTACCCGAAATAATGCTCCGATTTTCACGAATAGCATATGTTTCCGGTTGGAAAGTGGATGTCTTTGTTACATTGTTGTACGAATTTATAATTGACTATTGTATTCGTTTACATTATAATAATTAATAATACTTATATTATTCTTAATTTTATGCGGTTTTTTCATCTCACTAAATCCATAAAAAAATTGATTAATTAATTATATTATTAAAAATATTTATTAATAATCAGACGAGTAAAATACTACTTTTGTTATGTTTGTAAAACCTACTCATGTTATTTTGACACAAAAAAAAAAACAGAACAAAAAGTTAATTTTATTATAAGTATTGTATGATACAATCACCGATAGTTAAATCTTAAAAATTTTAAATATTAAAAAATGTATTAAAAATACATAATATTAACTAGGTATATAATTATTAAATAATTATTTTGTCTTTAGATTGTCTTCGACGGTAATGGATTTCTTTTACGTCCTGTAAACAGTGTATTATATTTAAACAATAATGCGTTTACGCAGACTCGTGAATAATTTTAGATTATGAGCGAAGCGAAGAATGTATTGGTTTTACAATGATGTGTCTTTTTTTTTTTATGTATGAAAACACTTTTACTATTTACTACCTGAAATAATTCTCCGATTTTCACGAATGGCATATGTTTCCGGTTGGAAAGTGGATGTAGTTGGTACCTACTTTATTTAGGTCATTATTCGAATATTTCAAAATTGACCCTAAGCGGTAGAAAAAACGACAATTTTTACGAAAACTGAAATTTCGACGAATTCAATTTCAATATTTCACGATAATTCAGGCAATTTTGAAGATAGATACTAAATACTAAATTTTTTGGGTGTTCTCATAGCTACTATATATATGTGGTGAAATTTTGGAACCATTACGTTAAATTTTTTACTAAATAGTAAATATAGGACTTTGAATTTTCCGTAAAATTCTCGTTTTTATGTAGTTATATAATGTTTAATAAAATTGGAAATTTATGCTATTAAGGTCTGAAAATTTTACTTAAGTATGTGTACATATTACTTAACATCATATCAAAATATTAGAAAAATCTCTAGTCTCAATTTCTTTTTATAGCTGTTTTAAGTTGAAATTTCAGTAAAATCAATATTTAAATTATTTATATGGATTTTTCCTATTATAGGTATAATATTTTACAATAATGTATTAATGTTAAATAAAATTAACAAATATTTTTTAAAAATTTTGAAAATTTAATTTAGCTGAAATACATTTTACTCAACTCAGTTCCAATTGTGAATTATTAGTTATTACATTTACGCTTATTTTTTAAAGCTGTTTAAAGTATCAAAAAGACGAGTTGATACACCTGCCGAATGGGATACAGATGTGCAAATCATAGTGTTTAATTTTAATTAGAATTTGAATGCAATGATAAACCATTGCATTCGAAAAACGATTCTGAGCGAAGTTCAGTCGGATAATGTTGGAAATTGGAATTGATTAAAATTTTGACATTTTTTTTGAAATATTTTAAATACAAAATTTTATCACACGTAGGTATAGTACATAAATGAACACCCTATAAAGTTTTCAAGTCTGTAACTTAAATTGCCCCAGATATCGTCAAATATTAAAATCGAATTCGTCAAAATTTCAGTTTTCGTGAAAAATGCCGTTTTTCGTCGTTTTTTCTACCGCAAGGGTCAATTTTGAAAAACAACCTAAATAAAGTACCAACTACAATCAATCATCTACTGAAAACCTATACTATTCGTAAATATCGGAGCATTATTTCTGGTCGAAAAAATGTCTTCATACATAAAAATAAGAAAAATCTATATAAATACTATTGATTTTACTGAAATTACATTTTTAAACACTTATAAAAAGAAAATTGAGCATTGGGATATTCTATTATTTATAATACTTTGATATGATGTTAAGTAATTTGTAAGTATACTTACAATTAAATGTACAGACTTAAATGCCCAAAATTGCCAATTTTATCATTCATTATATCAGCGTTTCTCAAACTGTGGATCACGAGAAGTTTTCTTAATTATACGGATTGTAAGATATTTTATTTATTTTTAATTGCATAGATTATATTATAGAACTATAATAATAGAAGTAGGTATACAGTAATACAAGAATTATTAAAACTGGTACTACTGGTACTGGTATATTTGTTTTTTTGATTCTGTAAATGTAAAACTATGGAGGACGCGATAGATTTTTGGAAGAAAATTTGGGTCGAGGTCCTAAAAATATTGAGAACCACTGCATTATATACATAAAAACGAGAATTTTACGAAAAAATACCAAAAATTCGAGACCGCATTACATACGATATTACGTCAGTTATTCTGTTTATTTCTTCATGCTAAGTACAAAATACAGTAATATTATTTTATTTTTTACGTTTGATTACTTTTATAGTGACTCGTATTATATATTTATATGTGGGTGTGGCAATTAATTATTATAGCCATTCCATCCACATTTTATATACCAACGTACTATCCATATTTTATATTATATATAAATATATA
>JAIUCT010007982.1:432571-445847 GCA_021307375.1 Tetraneura akinire
AATCAATAAAAAATTATAATTGATAATTTAGTTCTAATTATTATACTTTTGTTTTTTCGGTATTTTTGGAATATAATAATCACTAAATTTAAAATGTAATGAGCAGACCACAGCTAAAAGTTTATTAAAAATGTTATACATTTGAGTATCAATAAATTCATAAAGGATTATTAGATTAATATGACTTTAAAAAAATCAATGTTTAATAATATAAAAGTATAAAATAAAAGTAATATTAAATTACCTGAATCAAAATTAATTTTATCTTTATTAATTTGTTTTTGCCACATTGTTCTCATATAAGAATTCTTGGGGAACCTATGTAATACCACATTAGGGTTTTTAGGTACTCCTTTTTTTTTTTTGAACCACTTAATACTTAAACAACCATCAAACACACACAAGGGCATTTTAAATTTTTTAAATTGTCAATTTTGAACTTAAATGAAAAAAGAATTCAATATTGTCATTTATTAGGTATTTAAAATTAGAATTAATTTTAATGGAATTGTTGTTTTGGCGCCAATATTAATAACAACCAATGAAATGTGGAGAACTACGAGTACACATAAAGTATCATATGTAGTGGGGATGCGCAATGATAACCATTTTAAGAAAGTTGCTGACATACCTATTTAATTTGTCATGATTTGCATCATATTTCTAAAACATATTATATACAATAATTCTTAGTTATAATAAAAATCAATTATATTAAAATAGGTAATAATTTATTTATTTATTTAATAAGCGTACGCCTTGTGGCAATTTTAAACATAATAACAAGTTAACGACCATTACAAATATATGTATATACAATAAAATTAAAATAACAATTAAAAGTAAAAATAAGGTCTAGGACTAAGAATGGTTAAGACGACACAGCATTCTGTGGAGTGGGTGATTGTGTCCGTAAGTTGTGCGGTGGGTGGGAATAGAGAATAAGTATTGGTTCCTGGTAGAACAAGAAGGAACACGAAAGGGGATGGATGCAAGTAGGTGAGATGCATCCAGGGAACCATTAAGAAGGGATGAGATGAAAGCAAGGTCTGCATTAATTTATAATAAATTAATTATTACACAATACCTACTACTATCTATCACAGAATAACAAAAGTACTGAAAAGCCCTAACATGGTTAATTTACACTAGTCGGACATGTAGTTTCGACAAAACACAATCGCACAGAAACTGTCAATCCGTTTCCGAAACGGGCCTAATGGGTAACGTCATGCAAACGACCATATTGGACAAAATAAATAATGCATATACCACTATTATCAAGATACACATAAAATTAGAAATTATCCAGACGGAAATTTTCAAATCGATATTACTATTGTCTAATGTCCATTAGGAAAATACGTGTAGTCATAAACCAATAAACTGTGTTTACCGTGTATTTAACGGTGTATATACCTGTTGAATCTTCTTAATCGTTAAAGGAGACGCTCTACGGTTGTGTCCGGCGGCTTCGGCGGAAGCTTCTTCTAAAGCCTTCAAGACGCTTAGCGTGTATCTAACGTTTTGGTTACTCATAATTCATAATGTATGAACTATCGAGACTCGAGACTCGAGACGAAGATAACTAAACAACCAAAATAATAAAGAAAAATCAAATACAGAGGTTTAAATGACATTAAGGAAATGAGATAATTTGAAACTTACTTTGAAAATTGATGAACCGATAACGCAAAAAACGTAAGCTATTAAAAAATATACATAATTACAAATTAATGCACAACGCACATGAAAATGTGGTTTTGGTACTCTAAACGTATAGGTATAAAATCATTCATAGAAACATAAACGACTAAAACGAGTGTTTGTCGTTTATCATTTGTAATGGAGTACGGAGCTACGGAGCCATGACGGTTAAGGTTAAGGGGACGCTACTTAATACAGTGTTGCTGATTCACTAAAACAAAACATAAACTTAACATCGGCTACACACGTCCTAAAATAAATAGGGACAGAGCTAATGAAGTAATGAGCTATTGTATTATTCATATTTGTTTATTGAATAATATTATAATAATTTGTATAACATTAATAATAATTTATAGATATTTCTATATCCCATTGAGAAC
Organism: Tetraneura akinire; assembly: GCA_021307375.1. Lineage (NCBI taxonomy): Eukaryota > Metazoa > Arthropoda > Insecta > Hemiptera > Aphididae > Tetraneura > Tetraneura akinire. The sequence continues at coordinate 434,662 of JAIUCT010007982.1, forward strand.
GGTAACGATTTTTCTTGCCATGTTAATAACACTAAAACGCGATTACGATTTACGCGGTCCTACACTGGATGGATTTTGAATTTTTTTTTTTTTTTTTTTTTTTGTTAGAGGAATGCATTCTCTAAGTATCATGGCTACTATTATTTAGCCATGGTGGCTACTGACTAGTTACTAAATTTTTGAGTTTTATACACTCGTATTAATATTTTGATGTTGATGTTTTGATTAACATTTTGCAATTTAATTATTTTAAATTATATATTTACATAAAAAATAGAAAATCGAGCTATTAGCCACCTTGGAGAATTTTCTCATTTTTCTAATAAAAAAAGAATTATTAAAATCGTTCAGTTATTTTGAATCTTGAAAAGAGAAATCTACCAAAAGATTTCAAATGAATGTTATTTTTACGAATATTGAGATATCGCTACATCTATTCTGTACTATTTAATTCAGCTGTATCTAAATATTTATAGTATTTTAACGCGAGGTCAACAGAACATTTTTTTAAATATTCAGTGGACCATGATTGTAGATTTCTGCCTATTAAGAATGAAAAATCCGAAACATTATTTAGTTTTTCAAAATTGCATTTGGGATAATGCTATCAAATACCATATTGCATTCTCGTTTAAATTCTTGTTTTGATGTAACCATATTATCATGACGAAATAACTAATTTATTTCGTCATGCATATTATATTCCTTCATCTACAGCAAGTACAGAACTCATACGGTTCTTCTCAGTGGCGTATACAAGAGGGGACAGGGGTGTCAGAACCTCCTCTCCATTGCAAACAAAAAAGGTAGGTACTTTTTTTTTGAAAAAAAAAATATATAAAATACCAATAATAAAAATATTAATACACAATATAGAAGTTTATCATAAATCTAAAATAAAAATAGTATTAATATTAAATTTATTAGTTAGTAAGATTGTGTTATTTTCCATGTTTTGTTGTCATAATACATTTTTTCCCAATCCCATATGATTTTATTAAAAATAGCTCATTGTTATGGTCGGGTGACGGGTCGGGACACAGTACGCGACAAACGATTCACTCGATAAGATATAGTGTTTACCACGTTGCCATTTTGCCAATAGTTTAATTGTAAATTACTAAAATGTGTACGAGTATACTGTATAATTCACTAGAATATTAAATAAATGCCAAATCGACAATTGCTTACTTATTTACTGTCTACATTTTTTATATTTTAATAAGTCAATTAGTTTTAAAAAAGTTATTTTGCTCTTGATTCTTGACCCCCTCCCCCGAATAAAAATCATGTCTACGCGCAACTAGTTCTTCTTGCATTTACGTGTTTTTGGAAAATCTGATGGTAGTATTAGCTTATTCCCTAATATATTTGATAAATTTATTATATCACTATGAATAATGTAATACAAGTTAATGTATTAAATAAATTTAATAAAATATTCAAATTGATAAAAATAATGTAAAACATTTAAAAACCAAATTTGAACACTTTATTCTCATATATTTTTTGGGGGAAAATATTAACCTTATAAAATAATATACCAAAAAAAATTACTATATAATGTCATTTTATTTTATTATATAATAATCAGCAATAATAATAATAAAATAAATATTTTTCTTACAAATTTTTATTTTTTAATATTCATAAAAAATCAACCCATGTTAAACTTAGCAATTGATTAAAAAGAATTAAATGTTTTGATATAGATTAATTCACAATAATAAAATTAAATTTATTGGTGTCTTGGTGATATGGTCATAAACGGAGGTATTATGGTTTAAACCAACATAATTTTAATGGACCAAAACCGTACAATAAATTATTTTATCGAGTCATTATATCTAATCATTAGCTTAATTTAATGGATGGTTTCATGCAACCAGGCATTAATATTTATTATTAAAAATAAAAATTTTTTAATATTTTTTAATATATTTAATTATCATGTAATAATGCTAATTAAATTATTTATGTTAAATTTAACTTTCTTAATAATTTTAAATAAATTAATTAATAAATTAATAAATTTTTAAATAAAAATAATTGTGTTAATATAATTAATTTTATACTTACTAATTTAATTTAGATTAGGTTTTGGAAGAAAAAAATTTCATTCATCAGGATCAAGCAGATCTAACTGATAACAATTTCGGTAAGCATACACATTTAATTACTAATTATATTTAAAAAAGCGCTGGACAAAAATTGCATAAAAAGTATAGCATGGAGCTCTTAGGCAGTTTGCTATTACTTTTAATTTTTACTCACCTAAAGCATATAAATTTGTATGGGAAGAATTTAATTCTCTACTACCTAGTCCAAGAACTCTCAGCAAGTGGTATTGATTTCCTTGGTTTGTAAGAACTCATCTACTCCAATTTATTGTTTGTTACTCGTGGATGAAATAAGTATTAGAAAGCTTGTTGAATGGGATGGTTATATGTATCATGGGTATAATAGTTTTGGTTCAGAAATACATAATGAAACTATGGACATATATGTGGCTACTGAATGCTTTGTTTTAATGGCTGTAGGGATCAATACTTCTTGGAAAATTCCAGTAGGCTATTTTGTATGTAATCATTTAAATAGTTCCCAAAAAGTAAATTTGGTAAAACGTTGTATAGATTTAGTTTCTCAAACTGGTATAAATGTAGTTAGTTTAAATTTTGATGGTGCTGCAGTAAATATAACCCTAAATATAACCATGGCTAGAGCTCTTAATTGTACCTTAGATGCAAATCCTACTAAAATTGTGACCCATTTTAATGTCCATAACTTTAATGTAAATACATATTTTATTTGACCCAGCGCATATCATAAAACTTGTTCGAAATACTTTTGGTGAGAAAAAAATATTTATTGATCATAATTGTGGTGTTTTGTTGTAAGTTGTAACTGTAAATTGTAATTATTAAATATATATATATTTAATTCACAGTTTATTTAATTTTGGGTTAGGATTAATTGCATTTTCCTTGAAATTTCATATAGGTTCACACATAATTTGTTTCTATTTATTTTATCATACAATTTATTTAATGTCTGTACTATACAGTGTTAATACAGAAAATACATTATTATTGAATATAAAAAGTATTTTATTATTAATTAATAATTAATTAAAAAAAATTCTAATTCAATATACATTTCAATATTAAAAACGTTTAATTGATAAATGATAATAAAGCTAATGCTGTATATTGTTATCTATTATTCATAATAATCTAAAAATCTAAAATATTAATATGTATATTTTGTATTTATCTATAAGTGCATTTGATTATTTAGATTTATTAGGTACCATCTTTTATGAATTAAACAAATGAATACTAATTAGTTTCCTGGAAATATATTTTACTTATATTATTAATCTAAAAATTCTTTACTTATATTTATATATATATATATATATATATTATTTTCTCTTTAAAAATAATTTTAAATATGGGTACAATCAATCAATATTCATGTGTCCTCGATTGAGAAACACTATATAAAATATTTATTTTCTTTAAAATATATTTATGATATTTATCTAATAGTCTTTATTAAATTTTAAAAATAATTTTTTTATACGTTTATATAATGGTAATATAATGGTATGGTATAATAATTTATATATAATATATATACTTAAAATTTACATGCTGCTCTGAAACAATAGAAGTCTGTGAGCTCAAAGGTACATGGAATTATTGATGTTAAGTTGATTTATAATTATATATTTCTCTTTTTATAGGTTCCTATTGATATGAGCAGCCGTAATCCGTCTGTATCTAATTCAACTACATTTAATAAAAAGGTCAAAAAAACATTATCTCCGGTTATAACTACTAAGAAAAAAAGTATTGATCACAAAACAGAATCTATTGAAGAAATTTTGTCTACCAAAATACAAACACATAATAGTAAGAAGAATTCTATTAAAGAATCTGTCTAATAACAGTGTTTTATGGAAGGAAGATAAATCAATGAATACTAATGATTCATCTATTAATTTTGTTGACTTTGAGTTAAGTAAAAAAAAATCTAATATTTTTTGAAAAATAAAACAGTTAAAGTGACATCATTAAAACCAAAAGCTAGAAATACTACAGAATTAAAGGAGCCAGAAGAAGTAGTAGCAGAACCAAGTTGGCATACACAGTCTGATACTTCTTTGATTTACCTTCCACTATTAGTATTGGTTCAATATTGAGCTCAATCAATCAGGCTAGTTAACTTTGCTTTAATAAATATAATTTCTATATATATATATTAATGTTGTTATTTAAATAGATTTTAGAAGGGCCTGATTGTAATACAGTTAGTACAGAACTGAATGATTATTCATGGACAGAGTTACAACGTGGAATGTGGGAGCTTCGGATGAAAAAATGGCTATATTACAAAATTTTGCTACAAATTCATCTAGCAATGGTCAAGATGTTACCAATAAAACTACTTCAAATCTATTAGACTTGGACAGTACAGAAGATACAAGTATTAATCAAGTAATACTAATACCATATTAAGTGTTATACATTATAATAGTTTTATATAGTAACAAGTACAAATATTGTCACAGGAAAAATTTGATACTCGGATCAATAGTGAATTAAATTTCCTTTGCAAGGTGTGTGTTCAATGTTATAAAGGACCTGCAGCATTTCGTATACATTAACTTGATGTTCATAGTATTGAAGATCCAGAATTAAGTGAGTTACAAAAACTGATATATATATATATATATTATTTAATATTTATTATTATTATTTAGTAGATACATAGGTAACGAAATTACTAATTATATAAATTATATGGGGTTGAGGATTAATTGGATTTCATCATGTAACTATTTACCATACAATAATATAATATAAGGCCTAGGTATATTTTATTACCTGTCTAATATAAAATATTTAGAATGATATATTATAATGTATAGAAGAGATATAGATGTAAAGAGGATAGGGTTGAATTTTGATTACAATTTGAATACCTTAATAAATCATTACATTCAGACATACAATAATTTTGAGCAAAGTTCATCAGATAATATATGTATTGATTAAAATTTTTACATTTATCAGTCTCAACGTTCAATATAAATGATTTATCATAAATCCCCTAAATTAGTCATCTAAATACTCAAATCTGACATTACTTTACTCAGAATCATTTTTCGAATGTAATAATTTATCAATGCATACAAATTGTAATCAAAATTCAGCACTATCCTCTTTACACCTGTATTACTTCCACACCTGTGTATAACTTCCCTTGCTTTTTATACTTAAAAAAGCTCCAAAAACAAATTATAAATGTAATTACACAATATTCACAATTAATTATTTGATCACAGATATGTATTATAAACTACTAGATTGTTAACTTATGTGTTAAACTTTACTTTAAAAGTAAGGCTGATGTAACATCCATTTTTTGTGGGATTTGAATTTATTATCTGTATATATTATACATCTATACTGCCGCCCATGAGAGATCATTACCGTGTCACGACCAAAACGCGTCCAAATTCAGCGCATTCCCCACCCATCGACATACCGACAACTGTTCGGTGACGTTCGGCAATATAAATCACACTATAGCGTGGCACATGGTAGGGGAAATATAGCCTCGGGCCGCTCACTGCAGTCAGAATACATGCACGAAACAATAATGATCTTTCATGGGCGGTAGTATAGATAACATTATTTTCATAAAAATGATAAAAAATTGCAACTTTAATCATTTATTCAAGAGCATATATTTATAGCTAAGATCATATCTATGGATAGAGCCATTACACTAAAATGTTGTGTCCAAGATGTGCGACAAGTTTTCCACTAACAAACTTACATTACATTTAGGGTTGCCATACGTCCCGGTTTGGCCGGGACAGTACCGGTTTTGAGTATGACGTCCCGGTGTCCCGATAATGTGTTTCGGGACAGCATATTGTCCCGGAATGAGACTTTAATTAATTATAAGTGTCTTTTATTTATTATATCTTGTATTTATAATACATTTGATGAAAAAAGTAACAAGTAAGATCTGAGATAATTATCAAATCATAAAGCTATTAAGTTAGTTCCTGTAATTGTTCGTTATTTTTCGACCACTGCAGGCGTAAAAACAAAATTCTTGAATTTTCCAATTTACCTGGAGAAACTGCAGTATTAATACATAATCATATTATAAAATATTAAGTATCAAACAACACAAACTTTTATGTTGACGGAGAACACATCGGACACCGGACACAGATTAAAAATTGTGTATTTTATTATGTATTCTTTAATTTTTAAATTGTCAAATATTATTATCTATATAATGTGTATTAAAAATTATATAGTATAATTAGAAATTAATGAAAAAAAAAAAATTAAAAAAAGTTTGTCCCGGTTTTTGCTAAATAAAATATGGTAACCCTAATTACATTGTATGCATGCATCAAATTAATAGTTATTACCACATATTAGGTTTGTTCCAGAGAAGTGTTTTAACTTTCGGTACATGCACTAACTCAAATATATAAATTATTTTATCAATGTTACTACGAAATTGCACATGCGCTATGCCTTGAAACCAATGATTATTAAATGATTATATAGACCATGAACATATAATATATTATAACTTGGATATGGACTGTCCTGTACTCGTATAATAGTACACGCATGCGCAAAAGGTACTGTAAGTTTGTCATGCGACATCTCTACTTAATAACCATACATGAAGGACACAATGTGTTGCATAATTAAGATGAGCAGTGGTTCTATCCATTGTATATGATTTAAGATTTATAGTATTTATCACTTTAGTTTATTAAACATACTATCTGTGCTTGATATAATTGAAAATGTCTCATAATTTTAACATGGATGACGGAGAAAAATAAATTAAGTATTTAAAAAGTAATTTAAGTATTTGATCAATAGATGGAAAAATGGAGCAAATAATGTGTGTTGTAAAGATGAGAATATTGAGGTGGATGAGTGGAGTTACTAGAAAAGAGAATAAGAAATGAATATATAAGAGGTAGTATAAGAGTAGTTTCAATAGTGGACAAACTACATGAGAATAGATTGAAATTGTTAGGGACATTTTAAGAAGAGAGGTGGATGAAGCAGTTAAAATATTTAAAACATGAATGTGGAGGGTAAAAGGGGAAGAGAATGACCTAAGAAGAGGTGGTTTGAGGTTGTTGAGAGAGATTGTAAATGGCTGATGTATGGAAAAGGATGCAAGAAATAGAGTCAAATAAAAGTTGAAAACCAGGATGGCCAACCCCAAATAGTTGGGAGAAAGGGCAAAAGAGAAGAAGAAGATTTTATAGTAAATTATTAATTTTGGTATCAATGAATTCATAATTAATATTACTCGTATTAATTATTAATTTAATAGTATTAATTTGTATGGAATTAGTAATTATTATATAATTTAATATTACAAATTTTAATTTATAGATGAAGCAACTCATCATTTACCACAGATAGCCTCTGTACCAGATGATACACCTGATCCTCCAACCAAAAAGGGACCAATGTTTTCACTATTGGGTGAAATGAAACATAGAGATTTAAAAGAATTTAATAGTACTTTTAGCGAAAAAGTTAGAGAACGTGCAAAACAAGCATTACGTGACTTAAAATTAAATCACGATTGAAACATTATACAACAAGCTTTGTTGAAAATCGTGAACATCCTGAACAAACTTCACCACCTAAAAATTAATTTATTATTAATTATTAATTTTTATAAATTGGTTATAATAAGAGACCGGATTTATATGAATAATGAATTTAAAATTTTTAAATATGCACTTTAAGTCTTTAAAAGTTTCAAATATACACCTAAAAGCATAAAATATGCAAAATAATTTTTGATTATTACAGCTGTTTATATATTGTAAAGTAATAAAATGTGTCAAAACATAAATTATAAAATATATTGACGTTTTTATTGCTATAATGTCGATGTAATGCATTAAAATAAATAATAAAAAATATATCTACAATCATACATGCTACATATCCATTTATGTTCACAATCAAGGTTCACAGTTAATCTTATCTATGGTACTATAGTACCTACTAGATAGATCGAAAATGGATTTTATATGTAACGTTGGGAAATATCAAATATTAAACTTAAATTGTATAAAAATATTAAGTATTACAATTTTTCTAAATTCGGTAAAATTTCATGGGGGGGAGGATTGAACATCCAACCCCCCACCCCTAGGCTTGTCCCTGTATAGGTATATATAATAATCTTAGTAGTTAGTATTATGTACCTACTAAGTACAAAATATCAATATTTATGAACAATAAACATTCAAACACAGGGACGATCCAATGTTGGGTCATAGGGAGTGTCATACCCCATAGTCGGAATTTTTAAACATTAGTCGGCACTCATAAAAATTATTTACTTATATTCATTATAAAATTTTTGGGTTTAAAACATTAAAGTTATTAAATAATTTAGAACTCATAAAAATAAATGTTTTTTATAAACTTTTAGTCTGCAAACAGTGTTCAAACATTTTACAACTTTATAATAATAATGAAATGTTTTTGTCATATTATAATATAATGTATTATATATATATATATATATATATTATATACAATAGTCTTCAACTCTTAATAATTAGCATTACGTACTTAATACAAAATATCAATTGATAAAATAATGCTAATGAACATTTATTTATAATATAATAAACATTACACATAATTCCACAATAAAAATAAACTTTGATTTGTCATATTCATATAATATACAAATATACTTGAAGAACAAAATCCAATTGTCGTTTTTCCATAGCTAAGATTTCTAGAACTTCATCGACTGTAATCGACACATATCTATGTACTCGTATATTAAGAAGAGCTAACCCATTTAATCTATTCTCTGAATTTGTATTTCTAAGGTAGGTATGTTTTAATTCTTTTTAGTGATGAAAATGATTTTTCCGTTTTACAAGATGTAACTGGATACTGGAAGTATAACTAAGATGTGCAAAGGATTCGTAGACATTTGGAAAAAAATATTGATTCAATAACATTTATCTAAAGCTTCCAATGCATAACATGGTTTAATATTATTTTCATTTAAATATAGACGATAAATTTGAATTCAAAATAATTGGCTCTCCTGGGACTTGGACAATACCTAGTGTTATTGTCAATTTGTGTTGATGTAACCACTTTTTTTGATTTTAGAAAAAAATCATCAATTGAACGTTTCATTTTAAAATAGAATATAAATAATTAATAATTTTAAATTTAACTAGGTAATTATAATATTTGTATCGCCAAACAATATAACGAACAATTTTAAAATAATAATATTATCGTTAATATACTGATAACTGATTAATGAATGGAAAGTCGGATCATTGGATTAAGTGGTCAATCGGGTGTCCGAAAAAGGAGACGTCATGTTGAGTCTGGCTGCAAGAGCTTTTTATAAGCATACCCTTGAATCCTTATCCATTTAATTAAAAAATAGTTAATAGTATGCATTTTATAATTATTAGGTACCTATACCTATATATAATTTGTATTTGTATGATTTGTAATGGTGACGAAAGGAGTATTCTTTAATTTAGTTGGTATTAATTTTATTGCATCACTATTTATAGGTACTGTCTCATTATTTTATTGTAAGAAGGAAAAAAAATATAAAGGTAGGTAGGTATATAATTTATCTATATAGAAGCACTTCTACACACACAGCTTTTATATAGGTAAATACAATTTTAATCATTTTAATTTTAATTGGAAACCGTTAGCCCGTTTCTAAAAAAAAAAATTTTGTTAAACCTTATTGTTGAACTATTAATTCTCTAATAATAATAAAAAATGTGTTTCGTACATTATAATTATTTTATACTCCTATATTGTTAATCTGTGATAATACTAGATAAAGTCAAGATTAAGTTGAGTTAATCTTTTTATTGTAGCTATTCCTATTGGTATTATATAAATTATAAATTAATATTACTGTAATTTATAATGTTATAAAATATTTTATTAGTATTAAACATTAGTATTATGTGACAAGAATAATATAATAAACAATAAACAATTTAATTCATATTATAAATCATCATTATTTTAATTACTATTATGTATTATCTATTTTTTTAAATTAAATTAACTAATAATAAATATTATAATCTAATTTTCACGGTATCCCAATAATGTTTTTTTAGTAGGTATATGTATTCGATATTTAATAAATCATATTATCAATTACATATTAAAATAAAACTATATTGTTAACTATGTAGGCAAAATTAATCGACATATTTAGAGAGGGAGGAGAGAAATATCTACAATGTTTTTTTTTATTATTTTTTTATTGAAAAAATAAAATAAAATTTTCGATTTGTTACAATAATAGTGTTCAAATTTTTACACTGTATTTTATATGTATGTACATTTCATGTGTATGTGATGAAAACCGTAATATCGTTTGTTAAATTTTTAATACATTTTTTTTACTTACATTAATACATATTCTGTTTATGCCTCAAATTGCCGCCTACAACATTTAACGGCTGTATAATTCTGCGATTAACATCATTATTATCCATTATTGATTTCTCAGTGGTGATAATTTAATATTATTATGATAATCATTTTTTGTTCTTTTTTACCCTAAGCTATAATTTTTACACTTATAATATAAGTATTTATATATATTTTACATTATCCAATTAACGTTCACATTTATCGAATTTTTAATTTTAATTGTAAAACATTATTATTTGAAATACGGTAACCATATTTTAGGCAGGTAACAATAAGGACGGAATTTTATAAAATACCTAATTGTCTATTCTATAAATGATTAAAAAGCTAAAAAAAATAATCGACAATAAAATATTTAAAAGTTTTCAATTATAGAAATATAAATCTCGTATCAATCGATTAATCATTTTATTAATATGGGCACTATTAACATATATTAATATATGAAAAATGTAAATAAGTTTTTACCATGCATTCACTTTAAAATGCATGACATTTTCAATGGGTCGTCTTTAGATACAAGTTCTAGTGTTATACACATTACACTATAAAACTTTAAGTTAATTTTCATTAGTATTGTGTAATAAATATCTGAATGGTATTTTTGAAAAATAAAAAATCGGAATAAGGAAAAAATATGGGTTA
>JAIUCT010007982.1:453998-479652 GCA_021307375.1 Tetraneura akinire
TATTATTATTATTATTATTATTATTATTATTATTATTATTATTATTATTATTATTATTATTATTATTATTATTATTATTATTATTATTATTATTATTATTATTATTATTATTATTATTATTATTATTATTATTATTATTATTATTATTATTATTATTATTATTATTATTATTATTATTATTATTATTATTATTATTATTATTATTATTATTATTATTATTATTATTATTATTATTATTATTATTATTATTATTATTATTATTATTATTATTATTATTATTATTATTATTATTATTATTATTATTATTATTATTATTATTATTATTATTATTATTATTTATACGGCGGTACTTACCCCAAAACGACATGAAAACGGCAAAAATTACAGTTCCCGGTCTATCGAATGTCGCCGAAGAAGTCCACCTGTATAGTCCGCATGTGTCTAGTACCCGTGTGAAACCGCAAACTCTGTCATCGCACCGTCGTGTCGGACATAATATCCAATCGGCCACTTGTGATTTTGGATCGCAAATATCACGACTAATAAAATACAAACAACAAAATAATATTGTAATAATACAGAAATAAAATATAAGAGATTTATCAATACCACCTATATTTGTATTAGAATAATTTATAATTATAAGTTATGGAAAATTGTGATAGGTACATTTATATTTTAATATTTAAAATCTGTTTAATAGGTACATATAAATATAATATGTAAATTTTGATAACAATTGGTAATATGGACGTGTTTGCTTGATTGGAGGGAGCGTCCAATGACACCACTTCATAATACGTTTATTGTTTATATATTTTATAAAATAAAAAAATAATAAATAGAATCAATAATTTACCTACTGAAAAATAAGGCTAATAATAATAATTTCAGTTTAAATAAAAATAATAAACGATATTTTATTATTATAGATAATTAGCATGTTGTCGTGATTTTATTTAAACGGGCCGTTATACTACACATTTTAATATTTATTTCGTTAGTTTTTCTCACGTTGGCACGTCATTACGAGTCGTCAGTAATCCATAAAGGAACCACACTAAACCGGCTATGGCTGGACCAACTAACCATAAGGTATAGTACCGAAGCCAACAAAAATAAACGGCAACTGGCACGCCATAATACCGTTGGATTAGAGCTGTGATTTTTTTATCTGGTTTCCATTGACGAGGTATGATCAATCCAGGTCTTGCCCAATGTTCGTAGAGTTCCTGTAATTTATTATATGTATTATTCGCGTTTTAATAGTATATAATATTATATGTAATAACAATATTATGTACGTAAAATATCAAATTATTATAATTTTAGATTTATATGAGCGAAACTTTGAATGTATTAGTTTTACAAATGCGTGTGTCTTTTTTTTTATGTCTATAGACAAGCGCGCCCACAGGATAAAATACCACTAGGGGCAAATTAATAATTGTTAAAACAAAGCGATTAAATTATTTATAAATATAATTAATAAACATTACGTTCGAAGGTCATTTAGTCATGTTCGCAATAACGCCATATCCACAACGTTGTCTAGGCGCCATTCTTTTGAGAACCCACCACATCGGTGCTCCGGGTAGCGTTGGGTTATGATGCGTTGTTGTGACTATATGCCTTTACACGTTTACACACTCTTTCGCCGTCCTCGTCATCGTGTTGTTTTTTAGTCAGCCGTCTTTTGCGAGCACTTATTATTAACCGTATACAGTCCGTTTTCGTCGTCCTTTGTCGACATTCATAAAACGATAATAATACTACCCGTCATTTTTTAAGTTAGTGCTATCAGACGTTGCGAGATTACGCATTAATCGTCCATCGCTATTTCGCTATCGAGCGGTTTATTTATCCACCGACATTCTATTCTACATTTCTTCACGTTTGACCAACAAAATACCATCTTCCAGGACATTTTGACATTTTGTTGTCACGCCAGGTCATACCATTGTAAATATAGTTTTATAGTTTTAGATTTTGAGTGAAGTTAAAAATGTATTGGTTTTACATTGATGTGTGTCTTTTTTTTTTTAAGTATAAAGACACTTTTATTACCCGAAATAATGCTCCGACTTTCACGAATAGTATATTATGTTTCCGGTTGGCAAGTGGATATTGTTGGTACTTTACTTTGGTCATTTATCGAATTTCTCAAAATTGACCCTATGCTTTAGAAAAAATGACGAAAAAACGGCTATATATTAATCAATACCTACATATAATCTGACTGAACTTCGCTCAGAATCTTGATTCTGATTCGCATTTAATCTTATAATTTTTCTTGTCTTTGTCCAAGAGGCAAAAAACAAAACCAGTTTTAATTTTAAATTTTAAATTTTTGTATGTTTTGTAATAATATTATACGCGTAGGCAAAGGGGACTTTACGCTTGACGTGAGTGCATCGAAATTGCATACACGATGCCCCTGATTACAATTACGGTACTATAATAATTTTGGGAATGCGCGAATTTACAATATTGTTATATATTATTTAGTATTTACTAAATGTTAAGTTATTAAAATTCATAGTTTTCGTTTTTTTTACACATTGTTATTTCTGCAGAAATGTTTAGAATTAAAAATATTCCAAACTTACAGTTGCACGTTGAAAAACGTCCATGTTTTATTCATTCGTAAAGCCTTTGTCGTGATAGCCATGTATCCCTGTTGGTTGCTAGGTTCTTCAGCTGTGAGTATGAGATTGGGTTCATCAGCAGCATCAATACTCACATAGATATTTTAATATTGATGAATTTAATTTTGTTTTTCGATAATTCCAGCACCAGATGATATTTTTCTCTCGTAAATTTTCGACTGAATCCCCTTATTTTCAATGTAGGGAGAGTAACAATTTATAAAAAATTTAAGTCTTTAAGTTCAATAGTTCCCGAGTTGTCGTGAAATATAGGAATCTATTTCCCAAAATTTCGATTTACCAAGAAATATTTCGTATTTTGAATACTATACGACCATTACTGTATCCTCATATTGCTGCCTCAAAATAGCTACAACGGCCATATTTTCTCATTTATTTTTAAAATATTATCGAACGTTAATATGAAATTAGAAGTGAATTTTACGTATTTTTATAACAACTACATAATATATTTTTTCAATACGTATAATTTCGTAATATTATTATTTCGATTTTAGGTATTATTATTGACCTTTTTTTTTTTTTTTGTAGTATTGGTATAAAAAATCCAGGGAGGTCCTTTGCCCCTCCTGCGGACGCGCTTGCCTATAAACACTTTTTTACTAGGAATAATGATTCAAATTTCACGAATATATGTTTCCGATAGAAAAGTGGATATAGTTGTTATACATTATTTATTATTAGGCCATTTTTTTGAATTTCTCAAAATTGAGCTTATTAGATAAGAAAAAATACCAAAAAATTACGAAAATACGACATTTTTCACGGAAATTTAAATTTTGACAAAATCGGTTTCATTATTTTACAATAACTCAGGCAATATTGATCTTAGAAATTTGAAAATTTTACTGAGTGTATTTTATATACATCATAAAATTTTGGAACTCTTACATTAATATCTTAATTTTAATGATATATTATAACAATTAAATATATTATACACATATATTTATATTATCTGAATGAACTTCACTAAAAATAGTTTTTTTTAATGCTATATACATTGCATTCAAATTTCAAAATTCAAAATTCGAAATACAGCACTATCCACTCTTTACTAGTATCCAACTAAGGACGGTATATCAGATTTTTTTTATTTTCTAATGTAAAATAATATATGTCGTTTTTCTATGTTGTATTTCGTATTAGTATGCCTAAATAACTCTTTGTATACACGCACAAAGGTAGATTTAACATTTTTTAGTTTTTTACCTTCATAAAAAAAAAAAGTAATAATAACATTACCAGCAAAAACCATACACAACGACAAACGATTTGTATGGGCGCGCGGAATTAAAAAATTTACATGTATAAGGGTGGGTTATGGACTTATGGTAATAGAGAATAGACCTACCCAAAATTATAAAAATTTTAATATTATTGTAAGCCACGATTAAACTTCGTAAATATAATTCGGTCACCCGGTGCACCCAGTTAAAGCAGTAATACGTATTTAATCATTATTGTTATCCAAAAACAGCATATGATATGTAAAATTATTAAAGCAAGTGAGGATATGAACTATATTTAAATAATGACTATTACACAAAAATATAAGTTAATTTGACGAAATATAATTATAATATGCCATGGTACATATGAGTATGCAAATAATAAAAAAACAACGAATTCTTTTTTTACAAACGTTTTTTTATAATACGTTATTATGGCATAATATATTTTACTCGGGACGATGTGAGAATTAGTGTGAAAAAGTGCATTATTCGCGAAAACAAATATTAAAATGAAACTACTTGTCTACTTATAACTACTTGTAGAGTTGTAGCTTGTAGGTAACGAATTAACGAATTAACGAATAATGACCATTTCAAGTTCAACATTTAATATTAATAATAATTATTATTTTTAAATGTAATTTTTTATTGAAAATAAAAGTAATAAACTAATAACATATTATGTACTTATTTCTACTCGACTATATAATATCTATGTCTAATATTATTTAATTTTAAATTTTAATATGTATTTACTATTATTCGACCTGTGTCCAATTATTAGTATAGATATCAATAACCTATATATAGTGAGTACCTATAGTAAATAGTAGGTATTTAATAATTATACGTACAGCTACAACGTATTACAAGAATATTCGAGAAAAACAATTTACCTTGAAACATTTTTCAAAAAGATAAAAACATATTTAGGTATAATAATTAATAATCAATCATTTTCTTAGCTTTCATTCATTAATATTTTCAAATTATAAATACGATTATAACGAAGCTAAAAAGAATATATCTATACAATATAAAAACTAATATAATATCTAATACGAGTATATATAATATTGATCTAGACCTACATGTTATGTCTTTAAATATTTATATAATGTATTGATTCGAACCCTGATAATTGAGTATTGAGCGTAGGTTGTCGATAATAGAGTGGAAATCAATTGATAGTATAATAATAATATTATACTGAAATATATTTATCGGTAAAAACTAAAAATAAGTCTTTATTCCAACAAATGAGTTAATTCGATTTGATTTATTTTTTTTTTCAATCGTATAATACCATTATTGTTTTCAACCCAGTTTTAAATGATTATATTATAATATATTTACGTTCGTTTGAGTTTTTAAGTAAATCGACTATAATATTCGGTTGTATTGACATTGTTTACATTTTCCATAAATATAGGTATAGAATTTCATAAAGATACCACTGTACCAGGTACCTACATAAAATTTTATTTCAAAAATCGTGTATATTATACACGTATATAAAAAATTATTATCATAATATAGTTGGTATCGTTTGAGTGACCGAAAAAAAAAATAAAAATAAAATATATTTTGAAATATACAAGTACTTTAAAAATAGAAATAATTTAGGTAGGTATACTAATATAATAAATTTAACTTGGTTAAGTTATTGGGTAGGTTAAAAATTTAAAATTAAATCAAAATCTCAAAATAATATAGTCCATTACCTAATTAATAATAATTAAAATAAAACACAAAATATCTTAATTTTTCGCTGAGTTATATAACCATCAGTGGCGTATTTAGGTATTAAGGGGCCGGGGTGCAGCAGAATTTGGGGGCCCCTAATTCAAAATTTTAGATCTACTAAATCTTAATTAAAATCTAATCTTGAATAAAATAATAATGTAATAAAACTAAAACATCAACAAATTTATAATTTTTAATTAGTATTAATTTTATTAAAATATTTTTGTTGCAATTTAATTTTTAAGTTCAAGTCAAACATAATTTTAGTTATTTATTAATTATTATTACCAATATTATATTAATCTGGTATAATTATTATTACCTATATTGGTATACTTTTTAAATATAAATTTCGGTTTCTTATTTGGGGGCCCTTTGCATATGACATAATTGAGGGGCCCCGGTGCAATGCACCCCCTGCACTCCCACTAAATACGCCACTGATAACCATGATTAAATAGATCCGGGACGCTTATACTTAATCTTATTATTGAGTAGGAGGTACTTAATTATTTTTACGATTGACGGATAAAATATTGAATGGATCATCATTTTCAAAATAAAATCGCTGATATCGAGAACATTTTCATTGCATTTATTATTTTGTCTGTTTAACAATCGATTAAACGTTTAACTAAAATAATCTATATCGTACCCGTCTATCATTTGTGCTATTCGTATCTTCTCCCTCGTCCCGTTTGATGTTACCGTCGTGAACTGGATAAGCGGCATTTATTATGCCTGCCTCCAGTAATTCATCCAGACTCATGACGGTTTCATTGTGTTTACTTTGAGTTCCGATTTTAAGTATGATGTGCCAGACGATCTGGGTTCGTTGCGCCGAAGTGAACAAGTTTCTGTCGCGTGTTTCGCGATTCACTTCATTGTAGTTCGAATACTATACACATTTTTCATATTATAAAGAACGAATATAATAATTATTATAATAATATTACAACATCATATTTTTAATTAATTTAATTTATGAATCGGATCCGTATCGTAAGCTCTCACCTCAGTATAGTTTAATATTTTTGTATATTTTAATAGCTGATTGTCACGCAAATAATAATTAATAATAATAATTATTGCCATGTATGATGTATCAATAAAATATTCACGCATACTCGAAATCAAACTGTATTAGAAAAATATTGGTATTGCTTTTATTGACTCGTATACAAAAAAAAAAAAAATTAAAAAATGGCCTATAATATACCTACTATATTATTCGTTTAAAAATATTTTAATCTATGTCGTTTGTTTTTGTTTTTTTCGCCGCGAATTACACAAAGAATAATATTCGAATAAAATTATATTATGCTTAATTTAGTTATAATTAATTAGTCAGATTAATTTTAATTCGACTTGTCTTGCGATGATTATTTTTATTTAATAATATATTAATTTATATTAGTACATAGCTAGGATTTTATACGTTTATAGCATAGGTATAATAATATATTACGAGGGTCGAGGATGCATTAACACTGTTGACTAAATACGTTATAAATACGGGAATAAAAACATTTTTTCTAGATTTGATTGTTTTTCAGTTATTACTTATTATTATTGCAATATTATCCAAGAATGATTTTCTTATAAAATAAAAATAAAAAAAATTGATTTTTCATGTAATACATAGGCATAACAAATATATCATATTATATATTATATAAATTTATTTTTTAGAGTAAAATTTAAATAATTTCATATATAAATTATAAACCTACTTCAATTCGCTTTACAAATATAATTAACAAATAAATAAAAACGTTGTACAGTTTTTCGAAAAAAATATTCGTGGCGGTCGGGGGAGGCGTAAAACCACTCCCGGATACGGTTTTGGTTATGCATTTATTGTTTAGAATATTTTGAATTAAGTTCTAAAATACGAGTATACGACTTGTATGTTTTTATAATAATATCATACCTGGTTATAATTAACATCGTTCGTAGAGGTTAAAATTTGTTCGTCTTCACTGTTATTGGATCTATTTGTTTTAACTGGGTTTAAACGGTCTATAAGTTCCTGAGATAAATATAGCAAAGCAAAGCACGTCCTACCAGCATCTAAGGAATACTAATACAATACAAATTATAAATATTTACGTACCAGTAGGGCAGTAGGTATATTAATATTAATGGCTAATAATTATACATTTTTCCATTACGTTAAAATAGTAAAATACCTACCCCCCTATTATCTTTACATTTATACACATTTTAACCCTTTCGGCTGGCAAATCTATTTTTAATTACTTTAAAATAGTGTCGCCCTTAAAAAAACCAAATTGTTATATATTATTCAAAATAATTATCGATGACTAATATATAAATAAAGAGTGAATAAAAATATGATTCGTTTCAAACAAATTTCACTCTATAATTATAAGTATAATGAATCGTAAATCATAAGAATTGTTTTAAATAAAACGATTCGGAAAAATAATGTAATATTATATATTATATAGGTACCTATATAGGTAAATCGTAAATATATAACCTAGGTAATAATATTGATTTTACAAAGTACATACTAGTGTAGGTACGTTTTTCATTGTACGCGAAACTGTAATAAAAGTATATTGAAAATTAGATTTACAAAATGCGTATATTTCGGTTGGAAATACATATTCTTGTATAAATTGAACTATATATTACCTATTACCTATATGTATTATGATCATTGATTTAATTATTAATATAAAATTAATTTCACAAATAAAATAATTTAGAATGTATACGAATATTTATAGTAATATATACTCGAATATATAATGTAAAATTAATATATTTTATTCTAAGCCTTTCATTTATTATAATATTATAGTAAGTATTTATTTTTTAAACTTGCACTTATTTTAGATTAGAGTTATACTAATTTAGTATATTATATAATATAAATATCGACAATCGAAAAATCACACTATACAGTTATTATACAGAAAGTTAAGATGATAATATTATATTATAATATACTGACCGTTGAATCTTCGTCGACATTTACCAATATGCCATTGGCTTTTAATTCTTGATAGAACAGTCGTCTCTCCGTTTCGTCGTCTCGTTTGTTGTCCGCATCTTGTCTAGTCCTAACATTCCGATGTCTGTTGTAAGCTAATACAAAATCAACATTGTTCGCTTGTCTACGATTCCCAGAACTTTCAACGGCAGAATTCTTATGCTTCAAAAACGAATTTACGATAAATAGTAATTAATAATACCTGCAAGTACGACAAAATATATCCTGTGCAGGGGTACCTATTCTGTATTCATAAATACAGAAATTAGAAGCTATATTAATACTTAGTATGGTTAGTACGATACGTTAAACATGTATATGTATATACAAATAATGAACCGTGTACAATTATTATATTAGATCATTTTTCTTTAAACTTTATATCATATTATATTATTCGTGTAAGGCCTAGACTAAAATTTTTCAATTTTCAGGAGAAGGAGAGCGAAAATCAAATATTTTTGGAATCCCTGGAATATAATATAATGCATTTACCTTTATATATTTCTTTAAGCAGGTTATCGATAAAATATGAATGTATGGTTTAAAATATATTAATATATAATTTGTAGAACGATTAAAATTTTGTGTCATAATATCCTATTTTAAAAATAATATATAATAATCGTTTAAAAAAATAAAAAATATAATAATCCCCGTTGTTCTTGTGATACAAATATCATTGTTGATTGTGATCAGTGATCACTTTGTATTTTAAGAAGGAAATGTTATTGACAATAACGAAAATACAATTTTAATAAGCAAAAAATAATTATGTTATTTTATTTTTAAATGGCATTTATTAAATTATAATTGAATATATAAAATTAAAAAGCATCATATACGATAATTACTATATACAAAATGAATAAAAATATTATTTATGTCTTCCATTGGAAATTCAATTTGAGTGGCTTACAACTTCATAGGAAATATTTGTTTTCTTGACATTTTGAGTTGTATATTACGGAATTTAAGAAACACATTGTAAATATGAAATTAAATTGCAGCTTACACAGTTGTACATCAACAATGAACTGGAGTACACGGTGGTGGTTCTATCTTCTATAGCTGCACGCTGTGTACAAATAAGTAGGACAAATGGTAGTTGAAAAATATTGTAACGACTTTTAGTTCTAAAGTATTGTATGTCTACGCTAATAGCAACGATGGATAGTAACGGCGGGAATTTGACATATTATTTGAAATGCTCAAATGATTTTTATCTGTACAAGATTTCAATTTATTTTTTCGTTAGTCAATTATTTTGCACCGGATCAGAATTAACGAAAATGTATACCTTGGTCCGAACTTGGTTAGTGAGTGCGCCGTAGGCGTACTCCGCGTAGGATCTATACCGTGATCGGTTAAGGTTAAGGACTGTTCACCCGAAAAGAGTGTCAGTACTTCAGTAGGACCACTAGATTGCGAACACCTATCAATCTGCCGAAGGCGGATAAAATGCTCTTTAATCATTATCAGGGTTCGGGACTTAAAGCATTTGCTTATTTTTTTAGATTGACATTAAATCTAGCATAGTGCTATGGAAATTTATGTTATGTTGCAACAATTACAAATATGAAATTTGAAAGTGCTTTTTTTTGCTTATTTCGATGATTTATTCGAAAAATGCTTTTTCACGCTCTTTTCTTATTTTAATTGCATATTTCCAACTTAACAACGCATGATACTAAAAATTTGGGGGTTTTTTTTAATGTTTGTTGGCAATATAGAAAAAAATTGAAACTAAAAATAATTTTACCATTGTGCATCAATATAATAATGTATTGTACCCAAATAGTATTCTCTTAATTTATTAATTTACTTATTCTATTTTTAACGTTATGTACTTATTGTAGTCACATTATGTAGATACGGGTAATTAAATTATTCTAACACTGTAATAATTTAATTACGTTTTATTTTAGATAAACAAACTATAAATATTAATTCCTGACATATAATAAGAAACACAATAATAGTAGATTACCTATTATTTAATTTTTAAATTTGTAATTTTAATATGAAAAAAAAAATTATATTATAAAATTTTTGTATTTATCTACAAAATTTGCAGTTTTAGACAAAATTTTTTTTTATTACTAAAATTTAGTAATAAATTTTACTACTTTCAGTAAAATTTTAGCATCTTACTTTTTATTTTAATGTTTTGAAGTGCTTATTTGAATGCTTATTTTGAAGTTTTTAGGCGCTTTTATAAGCGCTTATTTTGATGATTTTAAGTGCTTTAAGTCCCGAACCTTGATCATTATACTATAAAAATATACTGCCGTCGGATTCAATGTACCCGAACCCGAAGAAATTACTTCTCCACCCGAACCCCATGGTAGCGGAAAAGCTATGGTGGTGGTAAACAAGGTCTATAGATTATCTATAGACCTTGGGTGGTAATGCTTTTCTCGTGAACCTGTATCCCACTACCCATTGGAAGCTAGTATATCGTTAGATAATCCGTAATAGCACGTAACTACATTTTTGAGCAAATTGAGGTTTTTTTATGAAATTATATTTAATCTCCTTGTCCTTGTCCTTGTGTTTATTTTTTTTTATTAATGCACAATAACCTTAAATTTTTATTTTCCCTCCAGAACCACAAATGAGTAATATCGTTTATCGTAATATGTGCAGCACTGCAGCAATAACACGTATCTACTTAGTACTTCATATTACACGGTATAATCTATGCCTGAGGAGCGCATTTCGAAAAATATTTATTGACGAAAACCAAAAGGTAAGTACGATTTTTTAATTAATAATTAGTATAATATAATAAATAGAGATATAATGTATTGGTTTATAATAGGTATAAAACTTGTTTTTTTTAAATTTTGAACGACATAAACAAAACAATATAGTATTCAGATACGTGTATTTGCAGTTAATAAATGAGTATTTTTTATGCAGTTACGTGATATTACAATAATACAACTACCGATATTATTTTATTTAAAATGTTTTAGACGGAAAGTAACAGTTTATTTTATTTTATAAGATTGAAAGAAATTGTTCATTTTATTTTAAGTCTGAAGGAAATTTTTTATTTTATTTAAAAAAAAATAAAAGATTATTATAATTAAATTGTTATTACAATATTTCATGTGATTTTTTATATTTTAAAGAATAAAAAGAGAAACAAATTTGATATTATTATTACTCTAACACATTATTTTATGAATACGTATTATATTACAATGTTCGATCAAAATTTTATAATATAAATAATAGAGAAAAAAACTAATAATTTAAATAATTATTTTGATCAATAATAATGTAGGTTGTAGATACATAAAATTCACTAAATTTTTTAAAACAGTAGTTGGTAGTTACGTGCTATTATTCAATACTAATCTAAATCTACAATGCAATAACTCGGAACTGATGAAAAATATCAGTGAATTTCACGTATATACATTAAAATATACATAATCTTATTTTTCAAAAAAAAAAAAAGTATAATTTATAGTTTTCTTATAATGTAACCAAAATAAAATAATATCATCCAAATTAATTCAATGATTATTATACAATTTAAATTGTTTTAATGCTCTCCTGAAAAATGATGAAAATGTAGATACGTGCTGTCACGGTTTACCTAACGATATAATAATACATATTACGTATTACGTATTACATAATATAATAATTAATTTTAATTAAAATTATAATATTCCAAAGATGTTTATATATTTGTTGTCAGTTTTGCTTCTATACCGTGTTTATTTATTTAACCAGTACCAGAAGTATGGTAGACGCTAGCGCCATTAGTTTGTGTTTGTTTACTATATCCCTACCCTTTGTTGCGATCGTGGCAAGTAAGAGGCGTCCGAGCGATGTTGTATATTTTTATAGTGTTATGTCCATCTCCATTTTGTTTTTCTGTTTTCTCGCCGTTGTGTATTCACGTCACCAGCGACTACCTAACAAATATTTTGTAGCCTATTTCTTGTGAGTTTTATATCGAATAACCATCGATAATTATAGCAATACTTGCTTTTGCATTTATAATTTATTTACATATTATAATCAATATTTCGCTCTCTCGATTTGTTGTAGTTGTACATCCTTGTAGAAAATGAAGAAGATGAAGAAGACAAGTACGGAGCGTAGCCGGGACTCCGCTGGGTAATAATTTTTTTTAATTACTTATTTATTAATTATAATTTATTATTTAAAAATCATTTTTATTATTATAAAACACAAATATTATGTTCGCTAAATGTATTACAATATTAAAAATTGTAAAAATTTAACTACAAGTATTTGAAAAAAATATATTCGTATTATGTTCGAATTATCAGTGTCTTTTCTTCCAACGGTTTTTTTCTTTATTTTTAATATATAAATTCTACCGTCCGTCGTACGTCTTAGAAATTTCCAAGTTTCGCGGTCAACTTTTTATTTTCCTTTATTTTCGGAACCCCAATTCTGACGATTTTTTGCATTTTTTTTTTTTTTTTTTGTCGTTAATTTCGTCATGCTCCCATACACGCATGGGCATTACGCACCGGACAACCGTCCGCGTATGCCCATTACGTGCCTGTATTACTAATGAAATTATAATATTATATCCGCCCAATTTCAACCGTAATATATTATTATTACAAGTTATTATTTTTTTTTTTACATTGAAAATACTTATATTTTAATTTAATATATTTAATCATTTATTATACCCTTAATATTATATACTCTGTTTTTTAAAAAAAAATTTTTTACACTATCTAAATACTTAATAATTGTTATACACTATATCAATATGTCTCCAATTATATTTCAACGTATTGATTCTTGACTCTGTAAAATTATATATAATATGATTTATATACAATTCATGGTCGTTGGATTATATTATATACAATAATTATTTGAACGTATACGTTGTTACAGTTAAAAAATAAAGTACAGGCCCCACCACTCACCAGTATTACACTGGCAGCTATGGTGGTGGTAAAGCTTTTCACGCGAACCTGTATCCCACCGGAAGCTGACAGGGGTTAGTGAGTGCGCCGAAGGTGTACTCCGCGTAGGGTCTACTATGTTCGGTTAAGGACTGTTCACCCGAAAAGAGTGTAAATAGGACCACTAGATTGTGAACGCCCTTCAATCCGCCGAAGGCGGATAAAATACTTAAATCATTATCCCATAAAATTATACTTCCGTCGGACTCAATGTACCCGAAGAAATGACTTCTCCGCCCAAACACTATGGTAGCGGAAAAGCTTTTCACCCCCACCAGTATTCCACTGGCAGCTATGGTGGTGGTAAAGCTATTCCGCTGGCACCTGTATCCGGCTGCGGCAGGAGTATCAAGCACCTAGTATAATATAATACATATAAGAATATTATTCTTTATACTGTGCCTATACTGCTAACGTAAGGTGCCGTGGTCTGATAAAGCAGCATCTAATAGCGTTTTTGATTTGATGCACTTTTTACACCGAGTGCAAAACTGGGTTTAACTAAAACTCGGTGAACTGGTGTAGTGTAGTTATATTCAATTTGATTGCACTGACAACACTTCTGAGCACTCAGTGCTGCACTGGCTGCACCCCTGATTTTGTGAGTGCAATTATTATTATTATAAACGGTATAAACCATTTTTCTCCATGAGGGGACACAATATTTTAAATGATAAATATAGTATCGTGATTATTTTTGTCATGTTATAGGTATATTATAATATTATAATTTATAATGTGTATTATAAAATATTTAATAATTATATTATTAATGTCTTATGACTCTAATGATATATTATTTAATATTTATAATTTATATTTGTTATTTATTTATTATACCATAAAAAGTAATACACTTGTTAATTATGAATAATATACAATTGTTCACATTGGTAGAATCTAGACTTTTGTCATCTTCATCATCTTCTGACTTCTCTGATGACGAACAATTGTTTAATATTATTAGTAATGATCACTTTCATATAAAGCCTAAAGTTCAGAATTTTGTAGAAAAGGTTGTATGTAGTTTTACAGATGAGGAAGTATGAAACAAAATATTACTTTATTTCTTAAATTATCTTAACACTTATAATTTAATGAATCACATTGTTTCTTTTTAGTTTATGAGAAACTTCAGACTCTCCCGTCATACGGTGCATAGAATAATCACAGATTTTGAAAATAGTAATTTTTATACTAAATATGGCAATATGTAGCATGTTTCAATATCAGAGTTCGGATAATCTGACATTTTATTAAATGTTGAAACGTAATAACAAATACTGTATTTGGTAATAACATGGAAAGTAATAGCCTATTTTAGTATTTTGTCATGGTAGTCAACAAAATATTTTAGCCACAATATTAAAATTAGCTTCAAAATATTATCAAAATAGTAACTATTATCAAATGATTTTAACAAAAATAATTTTGGTTTTCATGATAACACTAATTGCGTATTCGGTTTATAAAAACTGTAGCAGAACTAGTTCAAAACTGGTGGAGTGGTATGCACTCGTTCGTTTAGTGCAAAAATAATTTTCAAATCGAAAACGCTATAAGATACATCTTAAATTGTGGTGAAATCCAAAATCTTTGGTTATCACTGTTATTTCTGATTATGAATTTATGGCTAGACGCTAGAGTTGAATTTATACGAGCACAAGAAGTGTATGAAAATTATTTTGTTCAAAATATGAGTAATATTATAATGTAATTATTTTTAATACTTTTTACAGTGAATCCCATACGATCATGGATAACGTTCCAAATACTGAACAAATACAAGATAAAACTAAGGTAGATAAATCTATACGTGATGATCCTACTGTTCAAGATTTTCTAGATCGCCTGGGATGGTCAGATTGTGTAGATGCAGAACTAGCTGGAGTTGAGGAAGGTAAAAATTAGACTTATGGTTTGTGTAAATATTTACAAATTAATTTATAATTATCATCTTTAATGTCATATCTCATCTTAATATTAGATATCTTGTTTTTTAGACACTTTAGAATTAGTTTAATTATCCAGATAAAATTGCAGTTACTAAAAACATAATTACAATTTTGTAAGAAAATTTAAATTATTAGTAGCTTTTATGTTTTTACAAAGCAAAAATTAATAATATTATTGGATTGAAAATTTATTCAAATGCACTTTGAATTTTTATAGTATATAACATTTCATTTACAATTTTACTGGTAATTAGTATTTAAAACAAAAATTTATTTCCTAGAAACATTGCTAAATAAATGTTAAATTTATTATCTTTTTTTAAAAAATAGAAATTTAATTATTTTTTAAATACATTAATATTACAATTTACAAATTACAATTTTTACAATATACAGAATATCGTCTGGATTTTTGGTCTTTATAGATAGGATTTAAATAGTTAGATTTTATACTCTATTCACAATAAGAAATGGTGGCCACTTCTGCGTAAAGGCTTCACTGTTAAGTATAAATACAAATCTTGAACGTCGACGACGACAGTCGTATTAGTCTACTTTTGAGAACTTCAGGAGGTATGTGATTATGTGAACAGAAAATGCGTTCTGTATTTTTTGTTGATGATGCCATGCGGTAGTGTATTAATTAAATTTTATCTGCTGTTGCGCATCATTAAAGACTCGAACAGGTAATATTGACACATAAGGAGAAATGAATGAGCAGTACTATTATTTATATACAGTGTTTTTATTGATTATCACGTTATCATATGAGTTATTATTATTACTAATTTTTTTATCTAAGTAAATATAAAATAGTATATAATGTAATATTCTAAGTATTCTTATAATTATATTATATATATTATATTATATTATATTATAATTATAATTAAATCGATATAACCAAGAATACATTGCCATAACACTATAACAGCTGATGTATATATTGATTCATGATACAATAAATACACACATGGCACCTAGATATTGACTGCAGATGTAAATTATGTCTTTATGATGGCTTAAAAGCCAAATATAATATGTCGCAAACATTAAATTTATCAGGATAACCATTTAAATTTTTTTTGTTTTTAAAAACATAAATTTGTTAAAATTTGATTCTAATATTATGTTTTAATTAAAAATGATATAAAACTAACCATAGAATAATTCATGAGTTAAAGTCAATCAAATTTTTTAATTTTTTTTAAAAAATATATTTTTAAGTGGAGATAGAACAGACAGACTTATTATAAATGACAATTGTTATTAATTTTAATATGTAAATACAATAGTTTTATGAACATATTTTTAAATATTTTTATTACCATTTTGTTCGTTTCTATTATTAAAATCTAAATATTTAAACTCGCATACTATTGTAACTTATAGTTAGTTATAATACAAAATTTAAATTAAAAAGAAAAAAGCAAAGGAAGGGATACTCCTGCCACAGGGATATAGGTGTGCAAATTTTTTATTGAAAAATTCGAAAAATTATCTAATTAAAGTACCAACAACATCCACTTTACAACTGGAAACATATTCTATTCATGAAAATCGGATCATTATTTCGAGTTGTTGAAATTTCTTCAGACATAAAAACAAAAAACTTAAAATATCAATTTGAAAGTATTCAGTAAAATTTTTAGATATAAATGCCAAAGATTGGCTATTTTATCAAACATATACATAAATGCCACAAGCGAATACAAAATTACAAAATACCTTCCTAATTCTTACTTCATAAACCTGATACAGGTACGGATAGGCAGTGGTTATGTGTGACCTAAAACCTCGCTTGTGAGTCCGTTGGAAATTTTGGAGAGTCGTGGTTAGGTACAATATAGATATTTAGATTTAAAATTAAAAATGTTTGAAAAAATGTTAGTCGGTATTTCCGGTTGTTAAACTCGAGATTTTGAGTAATATATAATGCACTTATTCACCAGGCTATAGTAGTCATTCACGTAAAGGTAATTTAATCTATTGTATGGTATTTGTGATACTTATATGATAACGTGATATCCATTAGGAACACTGATATAGTGGTGGTTGTGTAACGTCTAGGATTTCTTACATTGCTGACTGTCTCCACTGAAAATTGTTTGTAACCGACTACGTTTATGATTGTGAATAGAGTATAAAATAAACTATAAAGTATATAATATAGAGTAAGTTATACCTATATGGCTATATATATATAAACTGCCCATTTCTACCAGTTACCGTCAATCGCGATTAGCGAGGGCCTACACTCCACTTATAGTGGACCGTTATACACCTCGTTAATAATAATAATAATAATAATGTAAATTATTATTGTCAATAATTATTACAAATTCTAATTAATTTAATTAAATTTTGGACATTTTAATTTGTATAAGTGATTATATCTAATTGAGTGATATATTTTTTTTAAATATTGTTACATAATATTATAAGTACTAATATGAAATTATATTTTGTCCATAACAGCTATACGTTGGCGTAATAATATTAGAGAGGAGGATTTGCAGTTGAACCTTCCCCCTATGGTTCCTAGTGTATCTCCACCTGAGCTCTTCTTCTGTGATTTGCCCCCCGGATTTCATAATGGGCCAGCTAACTAGACCATCTGGCTAATGAAGAATGAAGACACTAATAAAGAATTTCTAAAATTGGAAAATGTTCAAGCATTGCTAAAAGCATACAAAAATGATCCAAAATCTGTTTAATTTAAGTTTAATGAAGGAGTAGTTAGAAGAAATAATTAATGTGTATATTATATACCTACTTAATAAAAAAAAAAACAATATTTTAAAAATCATATGTATACAATAAAAATATCATGATATATACACTTAAAAATATTTGGTTAAGATAAACTTATAAAAATTGTAATTTACTAAATATTAAATGTTCTAAGTAAAGTTTTTATAATATTTAAAACAAATATCATTTGCTTTAATGTGTTGATCACTATGTTTTCATTTTGCAAATCACTATACCCCCAGAATACATACGTCCGTGAAGTTGGCCCCCTACTTTGTCCTATTTAAACCAAACGTTCACCATTTTTTTGTAACTTATTTGCAACAATTTGCAACTCAATACTCTACAAGTTATCAGCGTTTTTATGTTGAGAGGGGGCAGCTTCATGTAGCCCTCCCACTTTATCCTATCAACACCTGTTGGGTTACCTCAACAATAAAGTAATTTTTTTTCTTAATGTCGGTTATAATAAAATTTAATAAAAAGACGAGCTGATACTCCTGTCCCAGGGATATAGCATATAGGTTTTGCAAATCATAGTACGAGGTCTGTTCAAAAAGTACCAAGACAAATATTACGGCTAATCTAGACACAATAACGTTTTAAATTATAGATAGATATATTCTCCATGTATTAATGAATATTTTAAACAAAACTCCATGTTGCTATCTTATTTCACTTTAAATTAACACATGGTTAAATCATGTTAGTTTGTTTTGTTTGGCGTTTTCGACATGTTCGAAGTTAACAAACTTGTGTGCATTAAGTTTTGTTTGAAACTCGATAAAAATTCGACGGAAACATATGAAATTATTAAAACAGCTTTCGAGGATGATTCATTAAGTCATTTAAAAACCTTTGAATAGTTTAAACGTTTCAAAAAAAGTTGGAAGTCAACAGAAGATGATCCACGTTCTGGAAAACCATCGACATCCAGAAATGATGATGTGTTGAAAAAGTGAGAAATGACCGTAAATTAACCGTTCTTGAGTGAGCTGATGAAGCGGAAATCTCAATTGGATCATATCATGAAATTTTTAACAGAAATGAGAGGGGTTGCTACCAAACTTGATGCACACAAGTTTGTTAACTTCGAACATGTCGAAAACGCCAAACAAAACAAACTAACATGATTTAACCATGTGTTAATTTAAAGTGAAATAAGATAGCAACTTGGAGTTTTGTTTAAAATATTCACTAATACATGGAGAATATATCTATCTGTAATTTAAAACGTTATTGTGCCTAGATTAGCCGTAATAATATTTGTCTTGGTACTTTTTGAACAGACCTCGTATTTAATTTTAATTAGAATTTTAATGCAATGGTAAACCTTTGCATTCAAAAAACGATTCTGAGCGAAGTTCAGTCAGATAAAGTATGTATTGATTAATATATTGCCGTTTTTTCTACCGCTTAGGGTCAATTTTGAGAAATTCAAAAAATGATCTAAATAAAATACCAAATACATCCACTTTCCTACAGGAAACATTTGCTATTCGTGAAAATCGAGAGCATTATTTCGGGTCGTAATTTTGTTTTCAGACATAATAATAAAAAAAAAAGACGCATTGTAAAACCAATACATTTTTCGCTTTGCTCGGAAACTAAAAATTATATAATACCTATAATTTAAATTTATAGATGTTGATTATGGGAAATTCCTCGAAGAAAACTAAATTATAATAAAATTTTTAATATTTGCGATAAATTGTTGCGTACGATTAATTTTACCGCGATCAATTGTCGTATATCCGTTGTAAATTGTAATATGGAATATGTTTTTTTTTTTGTGAACAACTATTATGCGTTATAATTATACACGGTGCAATGTGTATGCAATATTGATACACCGGTGTCGTCATTAATAATACACGAATCCGTTTCGTCCTACTAAAAAAAATTATAAATGTCTTTGTCACTTCCCGACGTGAATAAAATACGTTTCAGTATCTACGTTAAACTGCACTAGCGTGTGGTATTAAATAGTTACAGCTCACTGAACGTTTTATTGTTTCTATCAACACCTGGTGTCAGTAAAATTTCCGAAATTTTAACGACATTTAAATTCCTCGTATTTACATTATCATAACTCGTAAGTATTAATTATTATTTATGATTTCCTGCGAGTTTCGAATAATTATTATTCGTTCGAAATTCTAGTATAATTATAATATATTATTTTGACAAACGTTTACTTTCGTCAATATTTATAATTATATGTCTAACCTACATCACGGTCTACGTATATTTTGTATAAATAAAATAAAATAATACAATTTTAATAAATAGATATAACTGTCAAAAAAAAAATATATATACTCGTATATATATATTATACTGTAATAACTAAATTTATCCAAGTACCTATATGAATTAAATAAAATAAAATTCATTATTTTGCGAGACTAATAATTTATTCCAGGAATAATATTTCAAATATTTCAATATTATAATTTAAGATTGTTTACACAGTGTATCACTTTACAATAATTAATTAACCAATAGTAATAATTAGAGTACGGATTTCGAAGGCGTTTGCTTTTTTTTCTATTGCTCTAAAACAATGCTATGTCATCTACAAATTCGATTTATACTACTTAGAATAAAATGCACGACATTTTATTATGCTTTTTTTAGCGTTTTTTGTATATTTATGATTTTTCGGGCATTTTTGGTACATTTTTTCAAAATGTGTTCTAAATAAACGTATTTGAAATGTTAATTTTTATTTTTATATCAAATAACTTGAAAAAAGTTTTAATTGTCCAATGAAATTCTGACGATATACCTAAATAAAAAAATCATTTTCTAACTCTCATTTAATTTATTTTTTATAAATTATTTTCAATAGAATAAATTTAAATTACAGATTAATAATTATAGAAGAAGGAAAACTCAAAGAAGTAGGCTTGTATATAAATTTATTATAACACTTTTTTAAAAAAAATTATTTTAATGAACTAATAAATAATTTTAATAATTTTTTTTTTTAAACCCCATTTTTAATGCTTTTTTTAAAGCTTTTTTAGAAGATTTAGATAGCTTTATTGCTCTTTTTAGTACTTTTCTTTAGTTTTTTATTGCTTTAAAATCCGTACTCTCGTAATAATATTATTAATATTGCATTAAATCAGTATTCCTAAACTATATTTACTTTAATACCGATCGTCTCTCAATGATTATATTATTATTTTTAATTAATTTTATTAAATTACAACATTACACGATAACAATTAGGTATATATGTTACGGGCAAATCCCGAAACTCGAGCAAAACGCGATGTGCCCGGGCAAATCGCGAAGTGACCGGTCAAATCGCGATTTGACCAATTGGTTCTCGGGCAAATCCCGAAAACATTTTTTTTCTAATGTGATATAACAATTTAACATTTATAAATTTAATATTTATATATTATTATTAATAAAATTTATATAGAAAAATCCCTAAATAAATAAATTTTATATAATAATTACAACACCAATATTAAATATATTAAAGGAATTAGTCTGTATTTTATTTTAATATTGTACCTATTTGTAATTTTCATATACCTACTCGTAATTCATAAATTTAAAAATAAAAAAAAAATACAATTAATTTCAATAAATTGTGGTTTTTATTTAATAATAGTATATGTATATCACATTTGAAAAAATCAAAATTAATTCGTGATTTGCCCGGGCACATCGCGTTTTGCCCGAGTTTCGGGATTTGCCCGTAACATATACATATTAGTATATAAAAAACGTCCAAATCACTAAATTGCAGTGTGATGAAAAAGCTACAGGCCTAAAAATTTAATTTAATTTAATTTAAATTGTATTATGTATTTTCAATCGGGGGGCTTGTGGCTAAATCCCCTAGCCATATCTGCGGTACACTTTTGCGAATCTAGCATAGACTATGATAATATAGGTATACTAGATAATAGATGTACACTATAGATAATATAGATAATAGAGGTATACTAGATAATATAGGTAGACGATTATAAAATTTTACAATGATGCGTTTTTTTATTCTAACTTTTTTCCAACTTAATATAATATGTTTAAACGTCATCGTGGTTGGAAATCGAAAACTATCGTTTTATTTTCGTAAAAATATTATATTATAATATTATAAAAGCGAATATAGCAAATTATAGGTAGGATATAATTATTATACCTTGTACGGGACCGGAGTCGTGGGTAAGTTTTCAACGTTGAAGCTGGTCGAACCGGACTTAACATCATGTCTGCCGTACGCGTTTAGTTTCGACGCGGCTCGCTGTAGCAATTGTCGCGTAAAAGATTGTTGTCCAGCGCTGGACTTTTCGTCCGGTTTGATCGCGGACGGCGTCTGCTGTTCGTGCGGCATCGCGCAGTTCTAAATACAAAATATGGCAAACTATACAATAATATTATTATAATAATATATACGATATCCTATAACCCCTTGGCAAACGCGGTTAACTGCTGGTTAGGTATACGGTCGGTGATAATATAATATAGGCGCACGGGAAATATGTCTAATATAACATTTTTATATAAAATACAATATAGGTAATATTATTATGTTACGCGTTACGACGACCGCGGTATATAAAACACGAATAACCACGTTCGTGTTGGAATATACGACTAAAATATTATACGGCTATTTTATGTAGGTAATATACCTAGTACGATTTTCTTTATGACGACGACACAAGTCCGCGTGCACGTGGTAGACCCACGCACGTATATTATACTTGTGATGGGGTCGAACAACGTCGAAAGTTCGGACTGTCACCCACCCACAAAGCGACCCTTCGATGACCGCCCACTCGTCGCTCGTTCTATCCCTTCTTCAACGTACCCCTGTCGTGGCACTGAATGTGTGTGTGTGTGTGTGTAGATCACCATGTGAATAATTCAATATATAACGTCACACACACACATATTATAATTTTTTTTTCTCGTGTGTTCCACACGATATTCTATATATATATATATAGAAGACAGTCCGTGTGATTAACCCATATATTATTATTATATATATGTCTATATATACCAGGGTAGGTATAAACATAATATGCGTGTGTGTACGTATATATATATAAGACAATATATATTAATATATATTATATGGTATAGTCCAATACTGGGGAATCGAACGACCGGATAGTCACGCGATATTGGTATTTACCACACATATATTACCTTTATACCCCCATACGAGTGGTTATATTATTATGGTTACCTTATATTATATAGCTTATATATATATATATATAGCTATAATATACGAGTATACACTAATTCAGGTATATACCAATATATACTAAATTGGTCACTATACTATAATATTATTGTTATATAACGACTGATGAGTGATGAAAAATGGAACACGCGCGCGTATAGAAAAAAAAAAGTAAATTATAATTCGGTAAAAATAATTGAGATATGAATAACGAAATCCAGGAAATCGTATAAAGTTATGGAAAAATATTTACTCGTTAATAATTATATAGGTAGTCACTTAGAAATTTATGTATATATATACGAGGAAAATATGACACGAGGGAAATGTAAAATGCGAATTATAAATATACAGGAAACTAACATAAAAAATACACAGTTTGTATATATACGTATTATTATTATTATTATTATTAAAATATTATAGAAAATATAGAAAATATAACTATAACGTGATATATAGGTACAATATTATAAAATCAATTTAATTATATTATATATAGGTAATAAAAGTATTGTGTCTTGTATATACGTATATTACGCTATAATTAAATATAATTATTATTTGCTTGTTACAACATTGTTCATGTACCTATATATTATATTTTATTTTATTAACACATAATAAATAATAATATATTAATATATGGATATATGGTTATAGCAATACAGGTGAGAAAAGAATAGAACTGTAGAAAGGATAAATGATTAATGGTAATATGTATTGAATGTTGTATTTTGATTTAGATTTGAATTTAATGATTCTTACAATCGAAAAACGATTCTCACCGAAGTTAAGTCATATTATATAGCATATTGATTAAAATTGTCAAATATTTAATAAAAATTTGAATTTAAATTATTATTTATATTATTATTATAATAATATTTAATTGTTATAATTTTATAATTTATATAATAGATAAATGCTTGTGCTTTTCATTTAGTAAATCGTATATTCATATTTTTAATACAAATACGTAATATACAACGTATAACACATTTAAATAATAGAAGTATTAAAATAACAACATGCAGCATTAATGCTATTATTAAACTTAATGATGTTAGCGCAGTGACAGTAATATACGATCAAGTTTTGAACATCGCAACCTAATTTTAAACTCGACTCTAAAATTGTTTTATTATATAGCATATAGATACCTACTTAATTTTTTCGATTAGAAATTGTATACTGAGAAGTTCCTTTGACCACCTGAAATATTCAGTTGCTTTTATTTTTGTCAATTTAATATAATTTATATTTTATATGTATCAATATATAGCATAATAGTAACATATGCAAATTTAGTATAGTGATAAGTGACGTGTAAATTTTAAAAAAATTATTGGAGTGCAAAAACAACAATTTATAATTGGTGTATAATATGATATGTCTATTACCTATACATATGTGTATATAATATATAGATATATATTATACAGAGTGATTTATTAAACGTAGAACTTTTCTCGAAAAGTATTCACGTTTTTACTTCTTTTTTTGTTATTTACAATTTTATCTTATTCTGCCTTATTATAGAGTATATAGACTAATTTTGTACTGGTTTGTCAGTCTGTCTTATATACTTTATTACTTTATGAATCGTATGACTCGTATAGTCGTATTCACTATCCACTATTAATTATTGTTATTTTGTTAATTTTATGTTTTAATAAAATTATTTAGTATTTACAAAATTACAAATTACAGAAACATTAACGAATTATTATATTATGTGTGGAACACCTAAGTGCATTCAGTATTAAATTTTATGTGAGTTTTCAATTATTACGCTTACAAATATGTAACGCAATATTAATTGAACAATACGAAATAAACAACGATTTTTATTTTAAATGTTCCATTATTTCATAAATACCAAAATACCTAGACCTATAGGAATAAGATTCAAGGACATTTCATTATGATATGGTCTACAACTTGCATTTTTAAATTAGTTCGTGAGTACAATTTATTCATTTACCAAAAGAAAAAAGAGCTGATACTCCTGCCACACAGGATACAGGTGTGCGGATCATAGCGTTTAATTTTACTTAGAAT
>JAIUCT010007982.1:480052-540088 GCA_021307375.1 Tetraneura akinire
TTTTGGGGGGGGGGGGGGGGTGAACCCCTTAAACCCCCCTGGATACGGGCTTGTAAATAATGTACCATCTACATCCACTTTTACATCTGAAACTCGCTATTGGTGAAAATCGAAGGGTTATTTCAGGTAGTGAAAGTGTTTTCAGAATATTTATACGTATGGAAAGATTTTCGTTTTCCTAAAAATATCAACTTAAAACGGCTAGAAAAAAAAATTTTGACAATGGATTTTTCTAATATTTTAGTATGATGTTAAGTAATATATAAGTATAATTCAGTAAAATTTTCAGACCAAAATACCCAAAATTGACAATTTTATCACACATTATATACGTAAAAACGTGAATTTTACGAAATATTCAAGGTCGTATATTTTGGAGAAAAATTAATGTAACGATTCAAAAATTATACCACATATATATAGTAGCTATGTGAACATCCAAAAAAAATTTCAGGTCTCTATCTTAAAAATTGCCTGAGTTATCGTGAAATATAGAAATCGAATTCGTCGAAATTTCATTTTTCGCGAAAAATGCAGTTTTTTCGTCATTTTTTCGTCGTTTTTTCTACCGCATAGGGTCAATTTTGAGAAAATCGAAAAATGACCTAAATAAAGTACCAACTACATCAAATTTCCTACCGGAAACATATGCTATTCGTGCAAATCGGAGCATTCTTCCGGGTAGTAAAAGTGTCTACAGACATAAAAAAAAAAAAAAACAAAAAATAATCACACATCATTGTAAAACCAATACATTCTTCGCTCCACTCAGAATCTAAAACGTAATAATTATAAAAAAAAGAGGTGATACTCCTGCCGCACAGGATACAGGTGTGCGGATCATAGCGTTTAATTTTACTTAGAATTTGAATGCAATGATAAACCATTGCATTCGAAAAAACGATTCTGAGCGAAGTTCAGTCAGATTATAATTTTCGTTTGAACTAAAAATATCAACTTAAAAAAGCTATAAGTCCTATATTTAGTAAAAAAATTTAAAAACGGTTCCAAAATTTTACCACATATATATAATAGCTATGTGAACACCCAAAAAAATTTTCAAGTCTCTAACTTAAAAATTGCCCGAGTTATCGTGAAATATAGAAATTGAATTCGTCAAAATTTCGTTTTTTCTACCGCCTATAGTCAATTTTGAAAAATTCGAAAAATGACCCAAATAAACAAGCACGTATTCAGGATCAATTTTCGGGGGGGGGGGGGTAAAATTTTTTAATATATGAAGTAAAAATAAATGATTATATTATACGTAGTTATATATGTAGTTAGTCTGTTATATAGTTATATTATAAATATAAAACTACTTTAAAAATTTCGGGGGAGGGGGGTCTAAGCCCCCCCTGGATACGGGCTTGCAAATAAAGTACCATCTACATCCACTTTTACATCTGAAACTAGCTATTGGTGAAAATGGAAGGGTTATTTCGGGTAGTGAAAGTGTTTTCAGAATATTTATACGTATGGATTCTAAGATTTTCGTTCGAATTCGTCGAAATTTCATTTTTCGCGAAAAATGCAGTTTTTTCGTCATTTTTTCGCCGTTTTTTCTACCGCATAGCTTCAATTTTGAGAAATTCGAAAAATGACCTAAGTAAAGTACCAACTACATCCACTTTTCTACCGGAAACATACCCTATTCGTGAAAATCGGAGCATTATTTCGGGTAGTATTTTTGTACACAGACATAAAAAAAAAAAAAAAAACAAAAAACAAAAAATAATCACACATCATTGTAAAACCAATACATTCTTCGCTTCGCTCAGAATCTAAAATGATTATTATTTAAATTACCTACTTTAGTTTTAGCCAGTTGATATGAGTCAGTGTTTTTTTTTTGATAATTTGTCCCGAGATACATTCAAATTTTAATCAACGATAACTGTTAATAAATTAAATAACAATATGAATTCCTTCCTTGAATGTGGAATGAAATTTATATTGTATTCGGTATTCCTTTAATTATATCGAAACAAGAAAAATTACAGGTAAGTATAATATTTTATTAATATTCTATATTACATGCACCATAGGTTCATCACCACTGACTAGAACAATAAATAAGTGTGTTGTCACTGTCGGCTCTTAAAATGATATTAAAGAGTGCATTAACGGAGGTACGTTAGGCAAATACCTTTAAAAATACCTTTAAAAATAAAACGAAAATTCAAATATATTTGAAATATATATCACATATATTTGACATATATATATAATATATATTTCCAATAAATAAAATAAATTTACATAAAAATTGATGAACAATGAAATTCTAATTAAAATTAAACACTATGATTTTCACACCTGTATGCCTGCGGCAGGATGGTATCGGCTCTTTTTTTAATGGTACCTATATATTATTTATTACTATAATTAAATATAATTAACTTTTATAATATAATAATTTCTATTTTCCTAAGCCAATTGTTCAAATTACGAGTTAGTAGGTATACCAACTATCAACGTGTTATTTGTCAGAAATTACTCAACTGAATGCAGTGCTCGAATTGGGGGGAGGGGACGCAGAGGAACGGAACTCCTCTTCAATTTTATTATATTTTGAAAGCACCCCTTTAAATTATTTTCATTAGAACGAGGGGATGACACAGGTGCCGGATCCCTCCGGACAGAACGTATTATTTTATTTAAATAATATTTAAATTTTGATTAAAGGATGATTCTTTGATAATTTATAATAAGAACAAAAATCTGATCTATTTATGATAATTAAAATTATATTTTGTTACCACGTAAATGCATTCTAATAGCGTTGACTATGTAGATAAAATTTATTTACATATTGGATAATTATCACAGTTTTTTGTGTAATAAAAGCAAAGTTTTCAAAAAAAAAAAAAAAAATTTATTATGATTGATTTATACGTATATAATTTATAATACTTTAATGAAGATAAATGGTTGGGGGTGTGGGGGCCTAGCCCCCCACGGGTTAGTTAGAGTTTAATCATTGTAAAGGACGCTAATATTTCTAAAGTCTTTGAGTCCCCTTTCTTTTATTTTTCCAATTCGAGCACTGAGCCACTGACTGTATGATGTTTGATCATTTAATAATTAATAAAACGTATTTGAGTATAAATACAAAATTGTTTATAATATTAAATATAATAATATTAATATAATATAATAATTAATATAATATTAATATTAATTATATAATATTGTTTATAATATTGTTTTATTATTTTACGTTCATGTTGCATACAAGAATAGTACGTATAGGTAATAATTAATCGCGTAATCATATTATATAATATTATATCATTTGATATCATTTGAACGGCGGACGATTTTCTATTTTTTTATTAACTTGTTTTGATATTTATAATTTGCGGTTATCCGGATGAATAAATTCAGATCTTTGGATAATATTAATATTACGTTTATCAATCATGTCTTGTAAAGATATTTTCACTTGACTATTCATTTCGTTATCCGTAGAGGTATTACTGTGTTCACTGTCAATTAACTTCTTTTCGTTATTAATTGGATCAACACGTATTAATTGGTCTTCATTTTTCGCCATTTTTGTTGTTAAATCAGATATGCGATCTCCGCTGGGTCCATTCTTAATATTGGAACGTTGTGTAATTTTTTTCGGTATTGTCTGAAATGGGTAATAAGTCGAATATAAAATTTTATTTTATTTTATTTTAAATTTATTTTCTTTGTTCTATAAATACAAGTGAATTAATAATAAATTAGTGTAATGAATCAAGAACGAATCGCCCTTCAAGTGTTATAAGGGGGAAAACAATTATATGTTAAATTGTTAACACAAAAACCACACATTATTGTAAAAT
The DNA here is from genome assembly GCA_021307375.1 of Tetraneura akinire. Taxonomy (NCBI): domain Eukaryota; kingdom Metazoa; phylum Arthropoda; class Insecta; order Hemiptera; family Aphididae; genus Tetraneura; species Tetraneura akinire. The sequence goes on from JAIUCT010007982.1 coordinate 483,889, forward strand.
CACAAATTTATGTGCAAAAAATAATATCGTGCCAATTGATTTTTATAATATTTTCCAAGTATTAAAATACAATGCAAGATATAAAATAAAGATATGTATTATTGATTAATATCATAAATTAATAAAACACATACATTATTGGCTATTATAGGTAAATTTTTTGTGCAGCTTAGTTAAAATTTAAAATAAAACTTTTTCCGACTAATTTTTTACGTAAGTATTATATATTTATATCAACATTAAAATAAATTGTCACTCGGTTGATTTACAAAATGTTTTATGTCTATAGGTTACGTATCAGGTAGGTATATTTATATTACCTATTGTAAAGATTACTTAAAATTTTCAAATCGTAAATAGTAAATTAGAAATATTGATTAAATTATTTTGAAATCGTTCGTGTGAAGTTTTCATAATTTTATTACGTTCGTAAAATAAATGTACCTATATAGGCATATTATGCCAAATGCCAACGTTGCAATATTAAAATATTATTATGATAATGTTATAGTAACTAACTTTTTTTTCTCCTGCGGCGGACAAGTTGTACCTAATTGGTTTTTGTAGCATCGTATATTGAAATTCTATTATTTTACATTCGTATCGAGTATTCTTCATCTTGTAGAAATACGGTTTCCGTAACAACCGGTAGGCCGAAAACCTCTTGATCGGATTGTACACTATCATTTCTTTTAATATTTCGTACGCAGGTCTGAATGGCTGGTACATCGTGTGCAGCCCCACACCAGAAGTTATTTGCTCGCAATCTCTTCTCTTCTCGTAACGATCAACGAACACGTCGGACTTGTACTTCTTGAATTTGTTAAGTAAAACAACGTCAGGACAACCTAGCACACGATCGATTTTCTCCATCTGGTCGTTCACGTCGTCACCGTCGAACAACACAAAGCCAGTGGCCATTGTATATAAAATGCATCCCGCGGCCCAGATGTCTAATTTTGTTCCGTACCGTCCTCGTGTCAACAAACATTCCGGAGAACGAAACCATCTGGTGGCGACGTATTCCGTGTGTTGTTGTTTATGGGAGACGCTGCACGCACTACCGAGGTCGCCGATCTTCAATAGCTTATCACGACATTTTAACAAGATATTCCCAGGTTTAATATCTCTGTGGATAAATCCGCTTTCGTGTATATACTTCAAGCCTATATAAATATACGAAATAATATCACGTCGTATAATTAAAAAAAAAAAAAAAAATAGATAATTGTATTTTTATTTTGCATAATATAGGTATACCTATTATATTATATATATATACTAGGTAAAACATCCGCTGGTGCATGCTCTACGTATTGTAGCACTGTAGCCAGGGCCGTATTTAAGGGTTGGTTCGGAGGGGCTCCAAAGAGACTATGCGTAATGTATTTAATAGTATGTTATATATTTTATGTTTGTTTTATATTTACTAACTGTAATAGGTATACTAAATATTACCTATATGCTATATATATTTTGTTATTTTTTACCTATTATAATATATTAATAATATTAACCAGTCGGCAGTCACTGCATGTGTTGTTTTTTATTTTAATTTTATTTATCTAAATACCTACAACCTACTAAATTAGATATCACAAATCCCTATAATTAGTATTTGTAGTATTACTTACCAAGTAGTTTTAAATTTAATTATAACTGATACTCCTGCCGCAGTGGGATACTGCAGGTGCCAGTGGGATACTGGTAGGGGTGAAAAGCTTTTCTGTTACCATAGTGTTCGGGTGGAGAAGTCATTTGTTCGGGTACATTGAGCCCGACGGAAGTAGCTTTTTATGGGATAACGGTTAAAACTTTTATCCGCCTTCGGCGGATTGATAGACGTTCGCAATCTAGTGGTCCTACTTACACTCTTTTCGATTTCGGGTGAACAGTTCTTGACCGATCACGGTTGACCCTATATGCGGAGTACGCCTTCGGCGCACTCAATAACCATTGTCGGACCAAGGTTACATTTTCGTTAATTCTGATCCGGTGCAAAATATTACACTCACCTGTGTGATACGATGTAGTCGGGAAGACGACCGCATAAAATACAATATTTGACCATTGTCACAACATTCACGTGTCAGCGTCTATCAAAACACCCAAGTACGCAATTCAAAATTCAAATATCGAAAAAACACTAGGTACTTTGGATTAAAAAATGTAAATAGTAAAAAATGTTAAAAGGCTGCAGAGACAATTTGAAAATAACGCACTCGTATATCATGACGACGTTATTTACTACTATAAATTCATTGCCATTACTATGGTAACAAACTAACAAAACAAAAAAAAAAATCGTATCGGTGAGATCGTATATAATAAGTTAAGGAAATGACAAATTAGGCGTAAAAAATTCGGAAACGCGTTTCAATAGAAAGATGGCGAAAAGTTGACCACGAAATGTGGCGTTTTCAAAATGTTACGACCGTCGGTGGAATTTATAAAATAAAAATAATGAAAAAGCAAAGACGGCGTAAGCTTATTTCCTTAGACCGATAACTTTTACAATATGTACAGTGTGTTTCACATTTTACGCAACTTTTAAAATTTTTTTTTCTTTCGGTGTTTGCATATACAATGCAACTTACATTTTTTCAAATACGTTAACAATATGTTATATGTAAGCATGCTTCAATAAAATATTCAAAATTTTTTGTCAATTTTATTTAACATTATTGCAAAATATTAAAATACCTATAATAAAAAGAATCTATATAAATAATTTAAATATCGATATTACTAAAATTTCAACTTTAAACAGCAATTAAAAAATTGAGGCTTGGAATTTTTCTAATATTTTAGTATCATATACCTACCTAAGTAATAGGTGAGCATACTTCGGTAAAAATTTTAAACTTTAAAACCCAGAATAGGCAATTTTATCAAACATAAGGATAAAAACAATAACTTTAGAAAATATTTAAAATTCTATATTTTGTATATAAATTAACGCAACAGTAGTTCCAAAATTTTATCACATATTTACGAGGTATAGTATCTATGTGAAAACTGAAAATCCAATAAAGTTTTTCTATTTACATATGCATTTCTGAAAGCTAGTATCTCTGATCTTTTAACAAGTCGAAGTCGGTCTAATCAACTGAAATTTCAAGTCTCTAATTTCAATATTGCCGAGTTATCGTAAAATATTGAACTCGAATTCCTCGAAATTTCAGTTTTCATAACAAATGACGTATTATTGTCATTTTTTGGTAGTTTTCCCACTGTATAGAGTTAATTATGAGAAATTTGAAAATTTATTTAAATAAAGTGCTAACGAGACAATATATATTCTACCGGAATCTTATCTTATTCGTTAAAATCGAAGTATTATTTTTGATCGAAAAAGTGTCTACATAGGTACAAGAGGGTACATAAAATATAAAAAAAATAAAACCAATACATTTTACACGTCGCTCAAAAAATTATTATTGTTGTTACTTGTTGTTTTATTATTATTTTAGATCTGAGCGAAGCGAAGAATGTATTGGTTCTAAAATGATATGTGTCTTTTTTCTTTTCGTTTTTTTTTTTTTTTTTGTCTGAAGACACTTTTACTATCCGAAGTAATGTTCCGATTTTAAACGAATAGTATAAGTTTCCGGTTGCAAATTGGATGTTGTTGGTACTTGATTTAGGTCATTTTTCGAATTTTTCAAAATTGACCCATACGTCGACGAAAAAACAGCAATATATTAATCAATACCTACACATTACCTAACTGAACGAATTTCACTCAAAATCGTTTTTTCGAATGCAATGGTTTATCATTGCATTCAAATTCTTATTAAAATTAAACCCTATGATTTGCACACCTATTACCTATATATGGCTATATAGCTATATCCCTGCGGCAGGAGTTTCCCTTCCCTTGCTTTTTTTCTCTTCAAAACGAGATTTGATTCCTACAAAAAATCGTATTAAATAGGTTTTAATTTATCAACAATGTTAATTTAAAAACTAAAACAAGAAACGAATATTTTAATTGGGTCTTTTTAAAAACGCCTTTAAATACCTTCCAACATTTGATACATATACTCTCTGATGCGGTCTTCGGGAAGAGGGCATTGACCTTCTATTATTAGATCGTGTAACGATCTGTTCATCAGCTCCGATAACAGAATGACTTTTCCTGTATGTTGGTCGTGGAACGCCAATTCGATGGACAATATGAACGGGTGCTTTTTCGTCGCATTCACTACCTTCAGTTCGGAAATGGTTTTCCACGCGGTCTCGTCCATCGTTCGTCCGAAATCCTTTTTCAATACCTTAGCCGCGTATTTTTGTACGTCGTTCCCCCGCTGCACGCACAGGTATACGTCTGAAAACGTGCCCTTGCCAATCACGCGCTTCAATTCGTATTCGTCGGAAAAACTGTTCGAGCTGCTGACGCAATTACTCATGAGCGATTTTGTTGACATGCCCGAATAACGTGACGTATAATATAAAAAACAAAAAAAAAAAAAAACAAAAATAATAATAATTGATGGTTAAAACGTTTTCTCGCGGCGGACTTGCACTATATTATGGTAGGTACATTAACAAAAACGTCGCCGGGGGTATATATTTGGGTATCCGGATGGTGTAATATCATTATTATTTATTATTATTATTATTCATGAGATTTATATAAGCCAGTCGCTTTTGACGTTGTATTTTCCAATTTCTAAATTGTGAAAAGTAAAATATTCAAATATAATGCGTGTTGCGTATGTTACTATACTTTATTAGAAGAATAAGTACGAAGTACCTATATCTCATACACGAATGTCTAAAAATATAAATCTGGAAGTGAAAAATTAGAAAGAAAGGCACACATTGAAGATAGGTAATATAAATTCCATTCGTGGATCTATTATTAAATTTTTAGATAAACCTATATTATCTATAATATAGGATTTGATGTTTCAAAAATGTGTACCTAATGTAAGCAGTTTTGCATTTAAATTTTAGATTCCGAGTGAAGCGAATAATGTATTGGTTTTAAAATGATGTGTGATTATTTTTTTCTATTCTGTAGACAATTTTACTACCCGAAATAATGCTCCGATTTTCACAAATAGCAGTATAGCACATGTTTCCGGTTTGAAAGTGGATGTAGTTGGTACTTTATTTAAGTCATTTTTCGAATTTCTCAAAATTGACCCTAAGCGGTAGAAAAAACAACGAAAAAATGACGAAAAACGGCATTTTTCACGAAAAATGAAATTTCGACGAATTCAATATCAATATTTCACGATAACTTAGGCAATTTAGGGGATTAAGGGGATAGAGACTTGAAAATTTTTTTGGATGTTCACATAGCTACTATATAATGTGGTAAAATTTTGGAACCGTTTGGGTTAATTTTTCTACGAAATATAGGACTTTGAATATTTTGTAAAATTCTCATTTCTACGTACCTATATAATGTTTGATAAAATTGTCAATTTTTGGTATTAAGGTCTGGAAATTTTACTGAAGTATACTTACATATTACTTAACATCATAAAGTAAGAGACTTGAAAATTTTTTGGGTGTTCACATAGCTACTATATATATTATATATGTGTTGAAATTTTGGATTTGTTACGTTAATTTTTCTAAAAAATAAAGGACTTTGGATATTTCGTAAAATTTTCGTTCTTATGTGTATAATGTTTGATAAAATTGTCAATTTTTGGTATTAAGGTCTGAAAATTTTACTGAAGCATACTTACGTATTACTTAACATCATACCTATCAAAATATTAGAATAATGTCTAATCTCAATTTTTTTTTATAGCTGTTTTAAGTTGAAATTTCAGTAAAATCAATATTTAAATTATTTATATGGATTTTTCTTATTATTATATTACAATATTTTACAATAATGTTAAATAAAATTGACTAATATTTTTTAATAATTTTGAAATTTAATTTAAGGTGAAATACATTTTACTTAACTCAGTTCCAATTAATTGTGAATTAATACATTTATGGTTATTTTTTATAGCTGTTTAAAGTATCAAAAAGAAGAGCTGCTATTCCTGCCGCATGGGTTACAGGTGTGAAAATCATAGCGTTTAATTTTATTTAGAATTTGAATGCAATTATAAACCATTGCATTTGGAAATACTATTTTGAGCGAAGTTCTGTCAGATATAGTCATTTAGGCGACAAGGAATTTTATAAGCATTTATATAGAACTTAGAGACTTGAAAATTACATATTATGGTGTTCATTTATTTATTTTTTTTTTTTACTAAATCTATACTTACTTTGAAGGTTAATACCATTTATAATTTCCAATTGAGCTTCTTGAAACTTTTAAATTACCTACTTCTTCTACAGAGAAAAATACAGGTAACTGGATATAAATAGGGACATAACTTGTGTTAAAATGAATATGTATAGTAAAAAATTATCCGTAAAAATCATTAATAAATATTTTTTTTTAATGGTAACAAATTAGTTATGGCTGCATAATGATATATAAAATATACATTTTATATTCTATGTTTGAGAATATATTAATATACATACATAAATATTTATGTATTTGGTATATACTTGTATTTATATTAACTTTATTTTTGCCTAATACAAATAATAATTATTATTAATATTATAAAATTGTATAATTGTATAATCATTCAAGTCAGTTGTAAACACCATTAGAAATAATAAATAATAATTTAATTAAGAAATATTTGCTATAAAACATTTTAATCTTGTATATCAATCTTTAATGATATATCGTGGGGAGATTCTCTTCGCGAAACGTCTGCGGAGAATAGTCTGGTGGCGAAATGGTGTGTTGGCAAGAGGGTTTACGGGGAATCAGTCTGTAACTAAATGTTCTAGATCCATTAGAAAAATCTCAAGTAGGTATGAATGTTTTTTTTATATATTTTTAAAATTGATTTTTGAGTAAAATCGATATTTAAAGTTTTTATATGGATTCTTATTATATTTCAATATTTTATAATGTTAAATAAAATTAACAAAATTTTTTTTAAATTTTATTAAAACTCAAATAAATTTTACTTAACTTAGGTAATTCCAATTAATTGTGAATATCACATTTACAATATTTTTTTTTTGTAACTGTTTAAAGTATAAAAAGCAAGGAAAAGAGACACAGGTTTAAAGAGGATTGTGTTGATTTATTCTAATAATCTTTTTCTTTACTTAATTTTACTTAAATGAAGAAAAGATTGTGCTTTATTGAATGAACAATTTCTCGTATAATAATAATAATTTTAGGAAAAATAATAATCACAATTAATATAATAATGGAATGATAAAAAAATAATAGATAATAGTAATAACAAGATATCACAATTATGAATAATGTTTGAAGAATAAATTATTACATTATAAAAACGATTCTGAGAGAAGTTTTGTCATTTTGGTTTAATGGGTATATATATTATATATATTGAACATAGAGACAGATAAACAAAAAAATTTAAGCAATATATGTTACGCCCCATTTGTGAAATTGCTCAATTCATGAACTGGGTAGTTTTTTGCTCAATTCATGAAATAGACATCTGCATGATCCATTTCATAAAATGGTCAAATTTTCATTTTTTTTTTGCCCAGTTCATGAATTGGACATAAAAATTAAATTAAGAATATTATATTTTTGAATTTTGCAATATTTTGCTATATTTTTTAATGCTTCAATAATAACAGATTTTTCATAATCTTTTGTCCATAAAGTGTTACATGAATTAATAATTTCTTCAAAATTCATTTTTTAAAAAAAATAATAATTAATATTTAATAAAAAAAAATGTAAACGAAAACTATACGAAAAGATAATATTATTAATTATTATGTTACACGTATTATAACTTATAATACCACACTAATACTGTTCTGTTACAATAACTTAACAAATCTACTAGACACAACCAAATAATTAATTTCAATGGACTTTTGTAGATAAATAAACAGGTATATCCATTATAAATATAATGTAAGATATAGTTGTATAATAAATTACTACCTAGTGTTATAGTGCTACTTTTATTAATATTATATATAGATTCATATGATCGTGCTTATTTAGATAAAATATTGATTTTCCAATGTGTTTGTATATTGTATACGATAACGATGTAATATACTCGTACACAGGGGGAAGTTGTATAATTTGGTATCACTTTTATTGATATTAATATAATGTACTATGCACATATTAATATATTATATACAAATATGAAATAATATATATGTTGTATACAATAAAAATATTAACAATAATAATTGCACAGTTCATGAATTGGGCAAGATTTTATTTGTCCAATTCATGAAATGGATCATGTAGATGTCTATTTCATGAATTGAGCAAAAAACTACCCAGTTCATGAATTGAGCAATTTAACAAATGGGGCGTAACATATATATATATATTATTATATAAATATAAATAAATTAATTATCTGATAAACTTTGCTCAAAATCGTTTTTAGATTGTAATGATTTATCATTAGTTCATTACATTCAAACGTTAATCATAATTCAAAGAGTTAGGTTAGGTTATACCTGTATCCCTTCTTTCTTTGATTTTTATATTTTATATATATTTTATTTAAAATCAATATTTATAGTATTTCTATGAATAATTATAATTTTTTAATATTTTTACAATTTTTAATAAAAAAAAAAAAAACAATTATGAAAAAAAAACTATTTAAGTTCAATTACATATTTAATATTGCTTAACTCAGTTTTAAATTATAACATTCTAATGTTCTAACATTATTAAATAAATATATGTACAAAAACATATTTTTATTATTAAAAAATTAATATTACATAGTAATTAAAGTTTAACATAATTTTTTTAGAAATAATTTCCAACTTAAATTAAACTTATTAAAATTGTATTCATATAAACACTTTTTGTCTAAAAGTGCTTCTAGATCAATTATATGCCTAAATGTATTTTTTTCTCCTTTTTCGCCATATACTAAATAATCCTGAAATACAAAAATTATATTGTAAATGTACATATGAATAAAAATATAATTTTTTTTTAAAAAAAAAAAATTCAACTCAAAACAACAACTGTAATTTTATTTTGTATTGTTATAAAAATAATTAAACATAATTTGTGCTAAAATGCATTAAAAGAAAAAACATTTCCCTGAATGATGTTGAAATGGCTGCATATTACTTGCATCCCAAATAAAGTTTTGATAAGAAACTATAATAATAATATTACAAAAGGTAATTTGTGTCCAGATATTTGGAAGCATCTTACCTACTATTTTTATTTGTGTCTAAAACTCTGAACGGTCTTAATGCATACATGAAATGTAATAGTTTAAGTAAATAATAATTATATTTTTTTATTACATAATATATAATATATTATGACTTTAATTTTTTGGAAATAATTATAGTGTATGGTTTACTCTCTAATTTGTATTATGTTATATATATATATATATATGTGATTATGTGTTTTACTTGACATAATTATAATATAAAAAATACATTTTAATAAATTCAATAAATTACAAAAAATATTTATAATTGATGGGCGACTTGTGTCTGAATTAATGGACGCAAATTGCCCGTTTTTATCAATTTTGGACACAAGTGTATGCATCGGTTGAAATCACTAGACTTAAAATGCTATTCTATCTAATGAAAACAAATAAAACTTTCACTGTCATTATTATCCTACTATAAATCTAAATTCCTCTGAAGAATGGAGATAATATCTCCTGTCTCCAAATTATATATTATAAAATATTTAAACATTTTGTAATTTTAATATTCATGTTTAGTAAATAAAATAAAATAATTTATATTATAATTATTATTAGACATACCTTTATAATACTTGTTGACCAAGAATTCTTCCTTTGGGTTATAAATTGTTTTAATGACTTTAATTTTCTGTGTTTAAACCATCGTTTATGTACTATTGAAATTATAATTGGCATTAGGTCATTTAATGTTTTTCGTTTATATTTAGTTGAAGCAAATTTTTTAATTCTTTTAAAGACATAGTCTATTTTTGAAACTAAAAATCTAAAATTAAGAAAATAAATATTTAGTGTAAAGATTAATCATATATGATAACTTATAACATTTTATATGACTTAGGAAAATAAATAAGAAATTCAAAAATACAGTAAATATAGTATCAACTAGATAAATTTCTCTACCAAATGCATATGACATTTGTGGTAATCAAATAATTATTTCTACCCTTAAAAGTGCCTTCATATACGTATATAAAATAATAATACAAAAGTGTACAATATATTCCCCACACTTTGCTCAGAATATAAAAGCATCATTATTTGAAGCCAAGCAGATGAAAACAAAACAAGAAATTTATAGTACTCTCACTTTTCTTCTTCTAATTTCATTGTAGAAATTTTAGTTTCTTTTATACATGTTATTGATGGCAGCAACTTCGGATATAAAAAGACAGGTTTTGTATAGTAGTACATAATTTTTTTTACTTCTTCTTGATTAAAATCACTACAATTATAGTAATAACATTAAAGTATGTGAAAGCATTAAAATTAATCATTTTACCTTATAAGTTTTGTACGTATTTCTTCGTTCCAATCATTAATAAAATTTAGAGATGTAGAAATGTTTATTGGGACATATAGTTTGTCTTTAGTAATATTATCAATTTTCATCTAAGATTGATTATTTTTTAAATTACATTTTGTAATATTATAAAATTATAATACTTAATTACATACCAACATAATCTTTATATTTTGAGTAATTTTTTGATATTTGTCTGTTAATGTAAATAACATATAGTTTTGTGTTAATAATTGAACATGTTGACTAAACTGATGTTTCAACAGTATTACTTGTTTTTGTGTTATACCAATAGATATGTATGTTTCACCTAAACGATAAATTATATTAATATTTATTAAATGAATTGATTCAGTTTTAAAACTTACAGTGGGCAGGAGTATCTATTGATACTTCTTGATTTTGGTTGACGTTCTTACTTGAATTTTGCACATTTTTAATTGTCTTTTGTTTTTCTTTTAATTGCTTTTCAATTATATCTTCTTGAATATTTTTAACACACGTAGCTTTGTGTATTATAGAATTCTTTGGTTTAATAATCTTCTATATAAAAACATTTAAAAATGGAATGAAAATTACTATGGATATAATGATAATGGAAGATTATTGTATTGTTTTATTATAATTATTATGATTTAATGAACCATTGTCCACAAAAAAATGATTCTGAACAACATTAATTTTAGTGTTTACAAGAGACAGTATATTTTATAGTTTCGAGATTATTTATAAAGCCAGATTTTTATATAGGTCTTCTCAAAAACTCATTTCAATCTGACCTAATATTACCTAAAGTCATTGCACTGTATATATATAAAATTATGTAATAATTAATAAATACTAATTGTATTACTTTATCAGGTATTATTTCATCAGAGTCTGTTTCTACACCATTATACTGAATAAAATTATCTGTGTATTCTGATAGCTCATCAAGTAAACTAGTAAATTCTTTTTTAGTAATTTTCACTGATTTGTCCATGCGAAATTCCTCTTCGTCAACTAAAAACCAAAATGTATTTATGTATCTTATTATTCATTTTTAAATGTATTAATTATTACCACAATATATATCATCATCAAAGAGAATATTATATTCTGGATCTTCTGTATCATTTAGATCTTCATTTTGAACAAATTCTAAAATAAATAAAATTTATAATTAATACCATTATATAACCTTTTCACTGCCGGCCTGCCGCTGACGTACTATTACGTTTTAATCATTTGTGTAGTTAGAAAATACTTTATCAGCATAGCTAAATATTCATTATATCAATAAAAAAATAACGAATTTAATTTCTTCATTTCTCAGGTTTTTATCATAAATTTAAATTTATTGTGAAAGAAGTGTATCCCAAAATGTGGAAAAAATATTGCGCGCACGTGTAATGCTTTATCGACAATCAGTTGGTTATTGTGAATTTTAAATTTTTATATTGTTTATTGTTATTGACATTTTATGGACATTGGTACTGTGGTTTTATAATAAATTTCTAATTATCATCATTATGAATATTCTACACACGAAGTTCATACACAAATACGACTATAACAATTTAAAATTTTCAAATACAATGCTTTCCGACGCACAAATTGCAGAAAGACTGGATGAAATTTTATAAGACATTGATTCTGATGATGATTTTCTTGATTATATTAATTTTGTTGATGCTGTTGATGAAGATAATTTAGAAGGTAATTTACATAATTATTTTTTACAAAACATAGATCTTTCACTTCTGAATGCATACTCTGCATATAAAACGTGTACTGGATTAAAAATAAGCCTAGCAGATTTCCAGTACCAGTTAATACGGGAAATATTTAAAAAGTATGCCAAACAAAAAAAAAAAAATAAACGCCATCGTCCTAAAACATGTATAATAGAACATTTACAAGGCCGACACTTTCCATCTTTGGTACCAACTACATCAAAAAAATCAAAACCACAACGAAGATGTATAGTGTGCCAAAATAAGATGAATAAAAGAAAAGATACAACATACATGTGTATAAAGTATGATGTGGGGTTGTGTCCGGTTCCATGTTTTGAAATTTACCACACCCAAGACAAATATTTCTAAATTAATTTATAAACTTTTTATTTTATTTTGTTTTTTGTTATAATTATTTATTATGTTGTATATATAAGTATATTATGAAAATTAAATTTATTGATAATAATTTGGTGTTTTGTATTTATTAAATTACTAAAGGCCAGTAAATACCGCATTTTGGGAAACCATTTTTAAAACTTTCTAAAACTTGAATAACTAACTAAAAAATGATTTTAGAAATTTTTGAGCTTTGTAGGTTGGTTTGATACATCAATCAGGATATTAAAATTAATAAAAAAAAGTCAAATTTGTATGGCAAGGGCAGGTTACAAAGTGAAAAGCATCTAGCAGTGAAAGGGTTAATACTACCTATATTATTATATTCTAATTAGCAATAATTGTGATTTGAATGGTTTATAGATAACATCGTTTTGTTAAAAACAAATACACTAATCGAGTAATGGAATTTTTAATAAAATAATAAGTGAATATAATTTTAATAATAAAGTATAAATAATATAAATATTAAAATTTAAAGATAAGGTACGTTTTGCAAGGCATAACAGGTTGTCGTGATATGTCACTCCTAAAGTTTTAACTGATTATATGAAAATGGTATAGTATGTTTTACAAGATGCGACAAATCATAACAACCAAACTTTGGTTACTATGGCCAAAGACATGACTGCTATAATAGCAGTAGTGATCACACATCACATGATGATGACGGTCGATAATATTTTATAGTATATCAATATCACTAAACCAACAATACTTCTATATCAAACAAGTTGATTTCATTGGAAATAAGCTTCAAAATTAGTTTTTTCTTCATTATAGGATGAAATAATATTATTGTTAATGTAAATACCCGCCATAAAAATGTATTACATGTGTACTCTGATATCGATTTGTGAAGACCAATCCTCGAAAAAAATACAGTCGCCAAAATATGTAGCATATAGCATATTAAGAAACGTATCTTACAAAACATGTTATGACAACCAGAAATAAACATCGTTCACCGCGATAGATCACACCTTGCAAAACCCTTACCACCTTTACATTTTTTCAATTAGGTTTTAAAAATTTTTTTAATGATTTATAATTTCATAATTTTTACTTATCAACAATATACTTTTTCCAATTATTAACAGTTAAAATGCAATAATTTTCTTTCAAATATATTTTTCTATTTTATTTCTAAATTATTATTATTGTTTCTTATTAGATACTTCTTCATATGTATCACTGTGTTATAATATATAATTAACTTTTATGAATCACTAATTTGTTTTATTTTTAATAATATTTATTGTTAAAGCTACTTACCATATTGTATAATTTAAAATTAACATTTAATAGTTAAAAAATAATGTATATTGAAAAAACAATCACAAACCTAAAGGTTGAGTAAACTCATTAAGAAATTGTACCCATTCATCTTGGTAATCTGGTACATCATACATATCTGGGGTAAAATCTGGTGGAATAAATGCTTGTTCAATAACTTCTAATGGAATATTACTTAATGATAATTTTGACCTGGTTCTCATATAAATAGTATCCTATAAAAATATTATAAAATTACACATATACCTAATATACAAAATAAATTATTATTTAAGAAAATTATTTTTCACCTTGTCAATAGAGTCAAGCACAGCATTATTTTCACTAACTTCTACATGACTGTCATCAGAAACAATTGATTCTATCAATTTATTACTTTTTGTACATTTAGTTTCATTTTTATTAATTTCAGGACTATATATTTTAATCTTAGGTTGATATTCTTCATCATCGGAATCATCAAGAAGTGCTTTATCATCAATTAATAATTTACATTCTGAATTGTCTTTTTGAGATATAGAAGGATTATTCTTTGACATTTCTCTAAAATAATCAAACAATTTAAATATTCAATTAATTATAAAAACTATATTTCTTAGAGAAATAAACTATATATAGTTAACATAATTTTAAATTCCCTTTTTATTAAAAAGAATTAATTAATATTAATAAATAAATAAAATTATTATCAATCAAATTAATAATATATTATATAAACACCTTATTTTTGCTCTTGTTAATTTTGGTTCATACAAACAATCTGCATCTACATTATTATCTAATGTTTGTCTTAACATTGTAGCAACATCTGGATTCATAATTACATTCTAAACAAAATAATATTTTTGTAAAATTGTTATTATTTAATTTCATAATAAACTACTCTAAATAAAAAAATGAATGCATAATTCAAATTGTGTAATTTATGTATTTATTAAAAAAAAAAAAAAAAACAAACAAAGAACTTATAACGAGGGGCAATCAAAAAGTAAGTTTCATTTTGCCATATTTTTTGTCCTGGTGAATATCTTTTGTTGAAACTTTGGGGTAACACTCTTCACATTATACTTTCATAGTATTAATTCCTAAATTGATAGTTGTGGACGGTCTCCCAGCACGGTATTCATCGGTTATATCCATTTGGCCATTTTTAAACATATTGCACCACTTTTCAACTGCATATTTCGAAATTGTTTTATCACCATAAACATTACACACCTCCACATGTATTTGTACTGGTTTATAATTTTTTAACCATAAAAATCTAATAACTGCACGAATTTCAATTTTGGACCACGTAATTGTAGCAGTAGCTATGATTGTCAACTTGTTAGCTTAACAACTAACAATCAATTTATGAATTAATACGTTGAAAGTATTATGTGTAGAGTCTTACCCCAATGTTTCTACAAAAAATATTCACCAGGACAAAAAATATCGCAAAATGCAACTTACTTTTTATTGCCCCTCGGTATGTTTTTTTATAATTAAATACATACCTTAATAAGATATTTTACTTTACACTTTGATAAACGATTCTTTTGAGCTTTATCATTTAGTAATTTATCTATATCTAAATTTGAATCCATCTGACTGTCCTGTATAATTTTAATTAAATCCTTCTCAGTACTGTAAATAATATATAATAAATATTATAATTTATTTATAATTTTCTTATTAAATATAAGAATTTTAGTTAAATTAGTTAGGTTAGTTATGCAAGTTTTTTTTTAATTTTTTTTTTTTATTTTAGTTTATAAATTCATTATATAATTATAAAAACAAGGTCATATAGAGCTATTTTATTATTTTAATTAAATTATTATTGAATAATGTTATAATGAATAATAATTTAGTAAATTGGTATAATCTCACAAAAATGGATTACAAAAAAAAAGATTATTTAAATTATTATAAAAAAATGTATATAATATATAAAGTTTATAGAATTAATTATAGAAATATTAATAAATATTAATAATAATAATAAATAATATTAATATTACTTAGGTATAGAATTTATAGAATCTATAATAATATAATAATACCTAATATAAGTCATTAAACATTAAACATTAAACTTATTATTTATTATTTGATTACTCTTTTTTTTTTGCAAAATCACTTATAAAAACTAAAAACTATATTTTATATGAAAAATGCATTAATAAAAAATAAAAATACAACATAATATTATCATTTATTAGATATGTAGGTATATGTATTTACAAATTAAATAAATCATTACCCACGTATCTAATGATATGCCGAAATAATTGTGAACAATTTAAAATTATGTTAGTGTACTATGAAACAAAATATTATTACTATATAGGTACCTAATTATAATTTTAACTTTTAAGTACTTTTTCTTATAATGTCAATTAGGTGTTTTATGTAATTTAAACTTTTATTTAGAAATGAATTTACATTATGGCTAAATCACATAAGGTGATGTTAGAATGTTTACATACACGTTTTACCCTTTAAAATTTACTATTATAATACCTATATTATAACATTTAATAGTTTTGTTATTTTTTAAGTTTGGATATTATAATAGTTTTTTGAAATATATTTCTAAGTATAGAAATATGTATAAAATATTATATTATTATACTTAATAGTTTTGTTTCTAGTTAAATCTGGAAATAATAACTTATAATCTTAATAAGAAATTGTAAGATTACATATCCAAAATAACAACAGGCAACGTTCATAATATAGAATGAATATAGAATGAAAGATCCATCAATGAGAACAAAACACTACATTTAAAAAATTAATATTCAATACACAATTATTTCTATGATTGGGACGATATATATACGACCAGATCTATAAATTAATATATTTTAAATATGACTTTGTATTTATACAATTTTTAATCTTAATACTCAAATTATAAACATATATTAAAAACATCTTGAAATAGTAAAGTGTTGATTAGTTTTTGACACACAAGTTTTTGATGGATTAATGGTCAATTTAGGTTTAAAAATTAAAATACTTACGTTGATTCCATATCCTCGGATGGTTGCTTTTCCATTTTAAATGAAGAATATTAAGATTGCTTAAAATATTATATAACAATCCATAAGCTAAAAAATTGTTTTTTTTTTTTTTTATTTTATCGTTTTTTTAATCATTTATTTATTTATTTATTTATTTGATCTTTGTTTTTTCTCTAATCATTTTATACATATCATAAAGTTTATTAGCTACAAAACTTAAGTGAGCTACGCGAAGAAATTGTTGATTTTAAAATATCATTTGAACTTTGACTTACATCTATACACTATACTAGACGTTTAAAATTTAAAATCAGAATTTAGAACATCATAAAACAATCGTATTATGTTATCATCATATCATTATCACGGTTTAAGATAATTATCTGTTGTTCTGTGATATCATGTTAATTGGAAAGCACAGATATATAGAATAAACTATTTATTCTATATATCTGTGTTGGAAAGTCATTTTTTATTTACGATAGTATTATGTGATAATATAAAAATCTGATGTATTATTACACTAGATAGCAGTGTATATTACATAATATTGGCATTTCCATAGACCTTATACACGATGTAGAGAAGATATCTTCTCTACATCGTGACCTTATACTATATAATAGACGTTCCTTGTAGCTGTATTAATGAGCGGTCAAAGATAGAGGGCGCTTCTCATGTGTGACTTTACGGCGCCAAGCATATTGTTATTACGAATTATATCAATTGCCTTATCATTGTGATTATCAAATTTTACATATTTAATCTGTATTTTACTATTTTTTCTTTGACATTATATGACCAATATTTTACTGTGAAGTTGTAATTTGTAAACTTCCCACCTTCCCAGTTCATTTTATTTTAAGTTCTAATCCATTTCATAATTTTGAAAAATTTTCATTTTGAACAATTAAAATATAAGTTAAATCTATCATTTCACGGCATTGTATTGGGATATCATATGTTTCATTGTTTCTTTATTTTACAATAAAATTATGATTATTAATTATAATATTTTCATTTATATTAAAATATCAGGCACTGACTACACTTAGAAGTTTCTTCTGTGAATGTTTTATTTTTTACAGAAATTGTTTGTTAACAACAAATCCATTTCTTAATAATAATTGTTTTAAAAATATTTCAATGTCATATGTCTTTAATGTCCCTTTAATGTAATTATTATTGTAAACAGTAAAATTATTTAAAAATTATTAAAATGTTCTATAACATTCATATTTGTTTAATGAATAATATTTTAATAATTTATATAAAAATAATAATAATTTATCAAATATAGAAATAGGTATTGATAAATAGTTTTGGACAAAGTGTAAAGATCGAACTAAGGTGAATTATTGTTTTATTTTACACACATATTATGCTGCTATATATTCATATACAATAAACATGTGGATATAATTCATTACATTTGTTATAATGGTTTTATATCACAGTGTTGGAAAAAGATATAATATTAATATCTAGATATTAACTTAAATGTATCTCAGAAAAAAATTATACAATTTTCAGTTAGGTATACATATAGATGACATTTGGAGGAAGTAATGCGAAAGCAGTTTCCCACCACCTCCCGGTTCAGAAAAAAAAAAAAAAAAAAAAGATAAATTATGAATATAAAACAAAATATTCAATAGGTACCTATTATAATTAGCTTAAGTTCCACCATTTGTTATATTGTATATACTCGTAATATATTATTACAAATATTAAAATTAGCATGTAATAAATATGCTTAAAATTTTAGTGACATAAAATACCTATATAATATTATTAATATATACCTACATATCTACCACCAGTGGCGTATCCAGGGGGGGGGGGGGGGGGGTTGGGGGGTTGTAACCCCCCCCCCAAAAAAAAATTGTTAAATATTTAAATAATATTAAAATCTCGTATAGATAATAAAATATAATTTTTTTTTGTTTGTTTTTAAGTATGAAGACACTTTTACTATCCGAAATAGCATATTATTCCGGTTGGAAAGTGGAAGTAGTTGTTACTTTATATAAGTCATTTTTTGAATTTCTTATAATTGACCCTAAGAAGTAGAAAAAACGACGAAAAACGACGAAAAAACTTCATTTTTCAAGAAAACTGAGATTTTGACGAATTCGATTTCAATATTTCACGATAACTCGGGCAATTTTTAAGTTAGAGACTTGAAAATTTGAATGGGTGTTTATATTGGTACTATATATATGTGGTAAAATTTTGGAACAGTTGTATTAATTTTTCTACAAAATATAGGACCTTGAATATTTTGTAAAATTCTCGTTTTTATGTATATAATACGAGTATATATATACGTATATATAATATTGGCAATTTTGAGCATTAAAGTCTAAAAATTTTACTGAAGTGTGTCTACATATTACTTAATATCTTATTAAAATATTAGAAAAATAGTCACAATTTTTTTTTTATAGCTGTTTAAAGTTGATATTTTTAATTTTTTTTTTTTTTTTTGGTTTTATGTCTGAAGACACTATGATTTTTATTATCCGAAATAATGTTTCGATTTTTACGAAAAGAAAATGTTTTCGGTTGAAAAGTGGATGTTTTTGGTACTTTATTTAAGTCATTTTTCGAATTTATCAAAATTATTGACCTTATGCGTTTGAAAAAACTACAAAAAAACGACGAAAGTACGGCAATATATTAATCAATACCTACATTATCTGACTGAACTTCGATCAGAATCGTTTTTCGAATGCAATGGTTCATCATTGCATTCAAATTCAAATTAAACACTACGATTTTCACACCTATATCTCTGCGGCAGGAGTATCCCTTCCCTTTTTATTTCTATAATTAGCATAATAAATAATAATCTAATAATAACAATAAATACAAACAAAATTAAAAATTATTTAATTTGTTAATTTTTTTTAACCCCTCCCCCCCCCAAAAAAAAATCCTGCATACGCCACTGTCTAGCACAAAATCACATATTATGTCTGTAGACACTTTCACTCCCCAAAATAATGCTACGATTTTCACGAATAGCATAAGATTCCGGTTGGAAAGTGGATGTAGTTGGTACTTTATTTAAGTCATTTTTAGAATTTCTCTAAATTGACAGAAAAAACGGTATTTTTCAAGAAAACTGAAATTTCGACGAATTCAATTTTAATATTTCATGCAATTTTGAAGTTAGAGAAATGAAAATTTTATTGGGAGTTCAAATAATAGGTACCTACTGTTGACACATTTTTTTTTTTTTTAGGTGTTTAAATTTGAAATTTCAGTAAAATCAATATTTAAAGCAGCGTTTCTCAAAATGTGGGTTGTCAATCCATTTTTGTTGGGTCACGAACATTTTTTTGAATTATATAGATTCCAAGAAATGTGTTAAATTAATATTTGTTTAACATTTGTAAAAGTATATTAACTATAAACCTATTAAATACTAAATATCTAATAAAAATTTTTACATATTTATATTAGGTATATAAATTTTGTTTTTTACTTTTTGAAAAGTGAAACAATGTGGGTCGCGAAAGATTTTTCGGGGGAAATTTGGGTCGCGATACTAAAAAGCCCTTATATATTTTACTTAACTCAGTTCCAATTAATTGTGAATTATTATATTTCCATTTTATATATATATATATATATATAGCTGTTTAAAGTATGAAAAAAAAAGAAGAGTGTGCAAATGATAGTGTTTAATTTTAATTAAAGATTGAATGCAATGATAAACCATTGCCTTCGAAAAAAGTATTTGGAGTGAAGATCTTGTCAGATATGGACATTTAGGTGACAAGAGATTTTATAAGTATTTATATTGAACTTCGAGACTTGAAAATTGTATAATAGGATGTTCATTTATGTACTATAGTATCCTATACATATCCTATACACTTATATAGGAACCATATTGATACACATATAGTACATAAATAAACACCCTATAAAATTTTCTAGTAACTTCAAAATTATTCGAATTATCGTCAAATATTGAAATCAAATTCGTCAAAATTTCAGTTTTCGTGAAAAATGCCGTTTTTTCGTCATTTTTTCTAACGCATAGGGTCAATTTTGAAAAATTCATAAAAAGACCTAAATAAAGTACTAATTACATCCAATTTTCTAAACCTGTACGATTCGTAAATATCGGCGCATTATTTCTGGTCGAAAAAATGTCTTCATACATAAAAATAAGAAAAATTCTTATAAATATACCTACTTTAAATATTGATTTTACTGAAATTTCCATTTTAAACACCTATAAAAAAAATTTGAACCTTGGGATTTTTCTAATATTTTGATATCATGTTAAGTAATATGTAAGTATACTCATGGGCGTAGTTGGGTAGGGGCAGGGTGGGCTACAGCCCCCTCAGAATCACTCGTAGCCCCCTAAAATTATAACCTACTAATTTCTATTGAATTAGTTTTTATATCCCAATTATATTATACTAATTTCAACAAATTAGTTTAAAACAAAACAATTTGTTAAAACAAACAATTTCTTACAAAAAGTGTAATGTAACGACAATAACTTTATTAATGAAAAACAATATAACATTCCTTCTCTATGAATTGATTCTTAATAGGTATAATATTATACTGTTAAAAATATGAATAAAACGGATAATATGGAATGTAATTTACTTTATAATAATATATTATATAAATATATATATATATATATATATTATATATTATTAAAAAAAAAAAAAAAAGAAAGAAAGAAAATATACTATAAAACTTCGGCCTTCCTAATAATCTTACTAATATTATCACTGCTAATACTGTTATTGTTCCTAATGCTACTGAATTACTGATCCTATGAATGATAATATCTTTATTTACTCTTTTGATCTTGTTCTTTTTGCTTGTTCAACACAATTTAATGGGGCGAGATCGTAGAGTTTAGTATACTTCTAGTACTATATCATATTATATACATACGTATATATCCTTATAATATTCTTATATATATTTTATTCTTGTATGATTCTTTTCTTTTTCTATAAGCAACCATCTAGAAGCTCGGAAAATGTAAACAACTTTTTTCCTGACAAAAGTGTATAGTATAGGAGAATATGGCCCGAGAATTTATTCCCAAACCATAACTAAAGTAGCTTGCTTATAACGCTAAAGTCTTTATTTTCTAGTGAGTGGAAGTAACCTCTTCACTATATATATGAGGCCATAGTAGTAGTACATCACGTCCAAAGTCCCTAGCTACCTAGTCTCGAGGACAAAGAAGAAGAAGTTGAAAATACTATGCTCCGCCAGAACGAGAGATGGCCAAAAATATATGAACAAGACTAAGGCAACTTGTAGTTGCTGCTGTTGCTGCTGTTGCAAGAATCTTACGAGCCCGGTCAAGAAAGAAACTCCATACCAGCATGATGAAATTGTGAGCCTGATTAATGATAATTCATTGATAGTTCAACCAACGAACAATATCACTGTAACCTTTATATTTCCTTTTAATTTTACAGACATTTCGTCTGAAATGAAAAAAATTATAATTTTATATTATTATTACTGTTCACGACTAGTTTTATATGCTTTATTAGGGAATATTGATGTATTAGTGGTCTTCATATTATTTGTTTTAACATTATGTATTGATTTATGAAAGAAGAAGCAACTACTTATATGTACTAGCACTATGTTGTGATGTATCATTTTGTTCTTCAGTAATAAAGTATATTTTCTTGTTCAACGCAATCTAAAATTGTCCATACCGACGATAACATACTCTAAAAATATTATCCCTGTTTTAAATTACTTCATATACAATATATAAACACAAATTAATAATATGTATATTGTATTTGTGATATGTGGTTGTGGTCGTAATCGTCAATAAATAAGTACCTAGTTATGTTTCAACAATTTTCTTGCTCAATACAATCTACAATTGTGTTAATTAATGATTACAACTAGAATTACCTATTTAAAGTGATACTCTACAATATATAAAATAATTGTGATTGCATCATACTCTAAAAATTATACCCCATTGCAGTAGGGATGTCGCCGTAGTTGTAATCGTCAGTGAACACAATTGTAGATTGTGTTGAGCAAGCAACCAGCTAACTAATCTCAAAAGGAGAGGTGTACAGTGCGGGTCATATTATACAGCACCCCATATTGAACATATGCACTACTAAAATAATACGGACCCCGTTATATAAATCACATATTCACATTACATCAGGATAGTATTGAAATTAAGAGAAAAATTATAAATTTTCAAAATAAAAAGCAAGGAAGGGATATTGGTGTGGAAGGGATACAGGTGTAAAGAGAATAGTGTTGAATTTTGATTAACATTTGAATGCAATGTTAAATCATTACATTCGAAAAACGGTTCTGAGCGAAGTTTATCGGATAATATAATGTGTACTAATTAAAATTTTTACATTTATCTGTCTTTACTCTCTACGTTCAATTTAAAATTTAAATTATTTATTATATAACCCCTAAAGAGTCTCCTAAATAACCAAATCTGACAGTATTTTACTCAGAATCGTTTTTTTGAATGTAATGATTTATCATTGCATTCAAATGTTAATCAAAATTCAACACCATTCTCTTTACACCTGTACCCTTTCCACATCACTTACGATTTATATTTTAATCCACTATAAAAAACAAATTCGTAAATGCATATACAAATTCACAATTATTGGCAATTGTGTAAAATAAAACGTATTTGAGTTTCAATAAAAATATCAAAATTTACAAAAAAAATTTTCTTTATTTTATTTGACATAATTGTAAAATATTGAAATATAATAAGAAGTGTCATAAATTTTCATAAATAAAAAAAAAAAATACAATTGTGTTTACCGTCGATAACATACTCTGAAAAAATCGCTTCACTCAGAACCTATTGGTTTTAGAGTATAATGATGTGTGTTTTTTTTTTTTTTTGTTTTTTTTTATGTCTAAAGACACTTTTACTATACGAAATAATGCTTCGATTTTCACGAATAGCGTTATATCTTATATGTTTTCGGTTGGAAAGTGGATGTAAGTGGATGTAAGTGGTACTTTATTTAGGTCATTTTTTGAATTTTAGGAAATCGACCCTACGCGATATGAAAAACAAAGAAGAAATGATAAAACGAAAGGGAAGGGATACTGGTGTAAAGTGGATAGTGTTGAATTTGATTACAATTCGAATTACATTCGAAAAATGATTCTAAGCGAAATTTATCAGATAATATAATATGTACCGATTAAAATGTTTACATTTATCAGTCTCTACGTTCAATATAAATAATTTATCATAAAACCCCTAAATGAAACACTGAAATACACAAATCTGATAGCACTTCGCATAGAATCGTTTTTCTAATATAATTTATAATTGCATTTGAATTTGAATCAAAATTCAACACTTATCGTCTTTATACCTGTATCTCTTCCCTTTCTTTTTTTCTAAAGAAAAAATCATAAATGTAATAATTAACAATTAATGATGTACTCGTATTTAAGCTTAAAGAATATGTTAAAAAAAATTTTTGTCAATTTTATTTATTATTATTGTAAAATATTGTAATATAATAAGAAAAATCTATATACATAATTTAAAAATTGATTTTATTAAGATTTCAATTTTAAACACCTATTACAATTATTATTATTAAGATTATAAGAGTTGATCAATTTTGAGAAAATTTAAATACAAATTTTCAACTATGATGAAGATTTCAACATTTTATGATGATGACATCGCCAAAATAAAGATTTATAAGTGGGAAAACTATACTGTCGATGAGAAACTTGGTCGTGCATTATTTCAAGTTCCGAGTACAAAATATTTTGCCATTGTCATGACAGAAGAAAAATATATAAAATAAACTTATTAGTCATCATTAATACGATTCTGTGGGAAGTGGGATTAGTTTGCAGTCTGAAAAAATTCTATCGTGTCTCATCGAAGTTTCTTAATCAGATTACGTAAGAAATTAAAGTAGAGTAAAGAGGCTCAATTTTGGTTACTATATGCTTCGCACTACATACTCTGTCCTAGCGGATTTTATAGCTGGTTGCTTGCTCAACACAATCTACAATTGTGTTCGCCGACGACTACAACTACGACGAAATACGATAGCACGTACTACATAAAGGTCATTGAAAAGGAATAATATTATAAGAATATGATTCTTGAATTGTATAATAAAGAATTCATCTTTTTTATTTATTATTCAAATCGAAAATACATAATTCATACCCTAATTTTAAAATTGAAGTTATCAATTAATTATACGTACGTAATAATAATATAATCAACAACTGTCCCTAACTGCATAATTAACTCTGTCCTAATAGACTATATAGCTGGTTGCTTGCTCAACACAATCTATAATTGTGTTCACCGACGACTACGGCTACCATTCCAAGCCCATATGCTAATATTATTGAAGTATATATTGCATTTGGGCAAAAAGAGGTATTATATTATTAGAGTAAGACGAAATCACAAGTACATATTTTACAGTATTACTTTAAAAATTATAGTTGTAAATTGTAATCATTGATGAACTTAATTGTAGTTTGTGTTCAGCAAGATAATAATGAAAACATAATAAAAAAAACACATATTTGAAATATTTAACGAAAATAACTTTATAATGAAAAATCATGTTACATTTCTTCTCTATGAAATTGGTTCATATAATAACTATAACAACTGTTACTAATATTAATGATACATATAAAATGGAATGTCAGTGGCTTTATAAGAATATTATTATAAATATTTATATAAAAAAAATAATATATAGCATATATTTTGAATCTTATTAATAATATTACTTCTAATACAGTTATTGTATCTAATGCAACTGATCCTACGAATGATAATATCTTAATTAACTCTTTTGATCTTGTTCTGCTTGCTTGATCAACACAATTAAAGGGGAGAGGTCTTAGAGCTTAGTATACTAATAGTACTATATAATATTATATACATACGTATATATCCTTATAATATTCTTATATATATTTTATTCTTGTATATTTCTTTTCTTTTTCTATAAGCAACCATCTAGAAGCTCAGAGAATGTAAACAACTTTTTTCCTGACAAAAGTGTATAGTATAGGAGAATATGGCCCGAGAATTTATTCCCAAACCATAACTAAAGCAGGTAGATTTTCTAATGAGAGGAAGTAATCTCTTCACTATATATATGAGGCCATTGTAGTAGTACCTACATCAAGTCCGAAATTCAAGCTACCAGAGCAAGTTCAAGAAGAAGAAATTGCAACGCTACGGCTCCGCCAGAGTGAGAGATGGCAGATTGTAATCAGACCCAGGTAGAATACACCAATTTTGTAGATAAAAATAAGGACCAGTTCATGGAAGAATTTCCCCCTCAGAATTATGCAAGTGTAAGCCAGAATGAAGTAGATTCAGCTATTACAATGTATAGCGAAAATAATATGTCATATTGCAATTTATATTTCTGTGGTATGTTTTTTGAAGTTTATTTTGGGACAAACTTTAGTATTATCCAACATATTATTTAATATTACTACTACTGTTTACTACTAGACTTATATGTGTAAATATGTTATGAGTGAATATTGATGTATAATTGGTCTTCATAATATTTGTATTGTCAGTATGCATTGTATAATGCAAGAAGAAGTAACTACTGGTATGTGCTACACTATGTTGAGATGTATTGTTTTGCTTTTCAATAATAAAGTATATTTTCTTGCTCAACACAATCTACAATTGTGCTTACCGACGATAACATACACTAAAATTAATACCCCTTTTTTTAATTACTTCATATATGATATAATATGCACTAATTAATAAAATGTATTTGTGATATGTGGTTCAGTGGTTGTGGTCGTAATCGTCAATAAATAAGTAGGTACCTAGTTATGTTTCAACATATTTCTTGCTCAATACAATTTACAATTCTGTTCATCAATGATTATAACTCTAATTATTTAATGTGATACTATACAATATATAATTGTGATTGCATCATACTCTAAAAATATTACCCCTTTTCAATATGCAATATATAATATAATGTTATATGGGAAGTCGTCGTAATTGTAATCGTCGGTGAACACAATTGTAGATTGTGTTGAGCAAGCAACCAGCTAACTAATCCCACAAGGAGAGGTGTAGTGTGGGACATATATACAGCACCCAATATTGAACATATGCACTACCAAAATAATATGGACCTCGTTATATACGACATCACATATTCACATATCACATTACATCAGGATAGTATTGAAATTAAGATAAAAATTATAAATTTACAGAATAAAAAAGAAAGGAAGGGATACTGGTGTGGAAGGGATACAGGTGTAAAGAGAATAGTGTTGAATTTTGATTAACATTTGAATGCAATGATAAATTATTACATTCGAAAAACTGTTCTGAGCGAAGTTTATCGGATAATATAATGTAGGTAGGTAGATACCTATATACTAATTAAAATTTTACATTTATCTGTCTCTACTCTCTACGTTTAATTTAAAATTAAAATGATTTATTATAAAAGATCTAGAGAGTCACCTAAATAACCAAATCTGACAGTAATTTGATCAGAATCAATTTTTCGAATGACATGATTTATTATTATTCTTATTATTATTATATTGATAATTATAATTGGTAATATGTATTAGACATGCCTATACATATCAGTTATGTTATATTTCAATAATAATTGTAATTTGTAATCCAACATTCTAATTCGTACTAATCGTATTTCCAACATTGCATAAATTGAGTTATACATCAAATCTTATGATAAAATAGACGATTAAAAATAAATAGTTTAGAATAATATACTATAAAGTAATAACAAAAAAAGAACAGCTTATACTCCTGCCGGCTGCCGCAGGGATATAGGTGTGCAAATCATAGTATTTAATTTTAATTAGAGTTTTAATTTTGAATGCAATGATAAACCATTGCATTCGAAAAAATGATTCTGAGCGAAGTTCAGTCAGATAACATAAGTATTGATTAATATATTGTCGTTTTTTCTAACGCACAGGGTCATTTTGAGAAATTCGAAAAATGACCGAAATAAACTACCAAGAACATCCACTCTCCTACCGGAAACATGTGCTATTCGTGAAAATCGGACCAATATTTCGGGTAGTACAAGTGTCTTTAGACATAAAAATAAAAAAATAAAAATATCAATTTTAAACAGCTATAAAAAAATTGAGACTATGGATTTTTCTAATATTTTGATATGATGACTTCAGAAAAAAACAAAAAAAAAAAAAAACGGCGGTCACCCATCCGCTGTCGATGCCTGGCTACGGTGCTTAACACATAAGTAGCTTTCGGGAATATTACGCCGACTACACCACACGTCTCCCATAGAGCCATAGTTTTTGTGAATGCCATTTCTTCGTCATTTCCTTCATAATATTTTTGTTTAAACTAAAAATATCAACTTTAAACGGCTATATAAAAAAAAAATGAGACTAGGGATTTTCATATATTTTGAATTAATGTTAAGTAATTTATAAAAAATACTTCAGTAAAATTTTCAGACTTTGCCCAAAATTGCCAATTTTATCAAACATTATACACATAAAAATGAGAATTTTACAAAATATTCAAAGTCCTAAATTTTGTAGAAAAATTAACCAAACGGTTCAAAAATTTTACCACATATATATAGTAGTTATGTGAACACCCAAAAAAAATTTCAAGTCTCTAACTTAAAAATTGCTCGAGTTATCGTAAAATATTTAAATCGAATTTACCGAATTTTCAGTTTTCGTGATAATTGCCGTTTTTCGTCATTTTTTCGTCGTTTTTTCTATCGCTTAGGGTCAATTTTGAAAAATTCGAAAAGTTATCTAAATAAAGTACTAACTACATCCACTTTCCTACCGGAAACATATGCTGTTCGTGATAATCGGAGCATTATTTCGGGTAGTAAAAGTGTCTTCATACATCATACTTAAAAAAAAATGACACACATCATTGTAAAACCAATAGGTACATTCTACGCTACGCTCAGAATCTAAAATAAGGTACAAAACGTACTATTTCCACAAAATTATGTCAAAATGTACTATTGGATGGAAACGGTACGTTTTGATACAATCCATAAATTTAAATGTAAAATTTAGACCATTAACCTACAAAATTACTTACCGGACATGACAAAAAAATGTTTATTATAATTTTATAAATTTTTAGGTAAAATTATCACATCACTATGATTGTTGAATCATTTGCAACAAAAAACCTTTAACTTCAATACTGAAAAATATGAAAATGGAAATAGTACGTTTTGGAATATCGCCCCACAATTTTTATATTAAACATCGTGTTAACAATTTGTTTATCACTAATTGAGTTAATCATTATTAATATTGATTATACATATTTTGCATGTTATGATAGTTGATATTAATAGAACATGTATAATGACGTATTGACGTCACAAATATAATTTTTCTAATAAATTAAAAAAATTCCTAAAAATTCTATCTCTATGTCTTCATCATTATGGGCGGTTTGATATATCATATTTATAATACAAATGTATTATATAAATTATCATCAAATTTCACAAAACTTAAAAAATAAAAAGTTTATTTATTTTTTTAAGAATGATTAAATTTAAAATACATTCTTTGCTTCGCTCAGAATGTAAAAGGAATAGAAGTAATATTATTACATCTAATTAATAATTTTTTTTAAAAAAAATATCATTCGAAAGTCTTAATTTTTCGTGGAAATATTTCAATTATTTAATATATTTGGAATGCTGTATTTATATTTATATATATTCGTATAACTGGAGTTTATTACTAAAACATCAAACAATTAATTTTCTCAATGCAGTTAATTGAATATTAATAATAGTTTTATAATAATTAATATTATACTGTTTATATTCCTTGGATAAGGAAAACTAGTACCTATAGATATTATTATTATATAAGTATGGTTATATTCTGAAAGATCATAAATTGTATAGTGTATAGAGAATATAAATAACCGAAAGTCTCAGGAGGGACATTTATCAGTCCCTTCTGCAGTTTCACTCTTACAAGCATAATTACGTCGCTGAAAGTAATATATTTATTTTACAATTATTTACGATTATAAAAGAAAATTAATTTTAATAATTTTTTAGTTTATTACCTAACAATTAAGTTAAAAATAGATACTCAATTGATTTACTTAATATTTTAATTGTATAGGTACAAACATTTATGGTCCTATTGTATACAGATAATTATTTACCTATTATGTATATTATTATTATAACAATAAAAAATACCAAGAGTGATTTTCATTTTTTAAATTGTAGCGAATAGCAATAAACTAAACGTTACCGGTCGCTGGTTACTATAGTTAGGTTATTTATAAGTGCACATGATTCTATATAATATTATAATACACTGTAACGGACGATGGTAAAAAATAAATAAAAATCTGTCGCACGTGAGTATTATTGTGTGTGTGCATATAGTATATATTATATATATATACGGAGTGATTCATTATACATATTTGTTTAACTTATTACGCCTAATTAGTAATTATGTAAAAATATTATTATTTTATTTTATTTTTTTTTAAAGTACTTAACTAGCAATAGTTAATATTTAAAAGTGTAAGCAACATTCTAATAATACTTAAGTATAATAATACGTTTTCCAAGAAATTAATTTTTTTATGTTTTTATAAATCAACGTTTCAACTCGAACTATATAATATTATTATATACTCAATCGTAATAATATTATTATAAAATATAATATTTATTAAAATCAACAATCCAATTAATGTTGCACTATTATATATAATAACTCTCGTCTCTCATAAATTGTGTAATCTAATTTATTTACTTTAACGTCCACGATATATTAATGTATCATCGCCATATCGCCCACACAAAAACAATAATAATTTATGGTTTAACAAACTATATAATAAAAGTGAAATAATGTATTATAAATAATATTACGACGACGAAATTAAATTAAATATAAATCTATAATATAGAGCTATTCTTTACGCGTATTATTTAATATTATATTTAAATTAATATATTTACAATATTTAAATTCGATATAATATATGTACTGTTTTATATTATATTATAGCATTATATAATTATATAGGCACTCATTTTCGAAATAATAAATTAATGAATATTAATGACTGACAAATGTTTGTATGTGTGGAGCGAATTTTAAACGAATTAATAATATAATATGATTTAACGTACTAAACGCATCATTTTATTTTTTTTTTATTCTATAAAAATATACAATATTGTATATTATTAAGGTATATTATTATTATACGTACGGATACAAAATGTTAACCGAGTTTAATATACGCTTAATGAATCATTCTGTATATGTATATATATATTATAATATTATATAGGTATACATAATATATATTAATATAACGTAACGTCCGAGCTTAAAACAGCATGGTCACGAGTGTATGTATTATATTATTTTTACACTAGGTGTCTCGAAATATACTTAGTCGTTTCTCGTCATTCTGCTCTGTAGTGTTCGTGTGCGTTCGCCTAGTGACGTGTGCCAACGGACAAACACACACGCGCACAGTCATCCCTTTTACCAATTTCTTTTTTTTTCTTCTAATTTCTTTTTTTTTTTTTTTATCTTTCTGTATTTTCGTACGCACCAATAACATTATATTATATTATTATTCAACGCGATATTAACAAAGCTTAAAATAATAATTATGTTTATACTCCTAATGAAGTATAATAAACAATATTAACATAAATTATATTATAATATAGCATGATATGTATTATAGTTATTAGATATACCGTATACACCTATATTAATAAATTACATTTTTTCCATCTTTGTATATTATAGAACTCTATAATAATTAATAAGCATCGATATTTTTTTGATAATATTATCTTTATGTATTTATATAATATAATACATTATTTTATTATATAGTTATACAAAAATGGAAAATTATTAAAAAAAAATAGAAATCAAATTGTATAAAATATTTAGACGCGTTTATAAAAATTTAAATTTTTTAATAGAAGGAACAAATATAGTATAAGTAATAAATACTACAATAATCGCTTATCTATATACGTAATAAAAATGTATTATGTTAATTATTTAAATATCACATAAATATATATACGATATTTTATACGATAATTATATTTATAATTATATTTATATATTTATACGATAATTTATTATAATAACAAAAAATTTAAAAATATTATAAATTATTAAAAATTATTATTATAATAATATTATGTATTTTCTTTTAATGCATACACACAAATATACGAAGGCATAATATTAAGCATAATTTTATATAGTATACATTTTACAAAGCTTTATTATCTTGTTCCAAATTTAATTTAATTAAAGGTACGAGTATACGTAAATAAATGTATATTTTTAGTTTTTTATTTACACTAAATTAAATATAGGATCAGATACTGGTAAAGACGTTATAGGATAATATTATTGTGGATAAATGATATTTTGTGTTGAATCATTACATTCAAAATGAAATGAATCTAAGCAAAACATATTTAAAAAAAAATATTGCGTGGATCTATCTTCTTATTAATAGTCGAGTATAAGTACTATATATATATATATAGGTATATCAATAAGTTTGTATAACAATGATGCCAAAAACTTTAAACTCAAAATTGAAAACTTTATAGGTACACCTACCAATATAAAAAATTTATAAAATTATATATAATTAAACTAAAAATAGTTAAATGGCCATATTAGTTCCAAAATTATATCAAATACCTGTGTGAAGTGTGAATTTATGCAACAAAAATGTCAAATCTCTACGTTTTTTATTTATTTAATTTTTATGATTTATCAAAAATATAGTTTCCGTGGTTTAGACGTTATTTCATGATTTCTTAGTGTTTCTCCACTTATAAAAACCCCTATTTGTGTATTGTCTGTTATAGTAATATGAGATCACATTTATAACTATATTCTAGAAAATGATTTTACACCTTTAAAATTATAAAATTGTTGTTTGTTGTAAACATACAGAAAAATAATAATAATAAAAAAAAATTCGTACAAATTATCATAATTTTTCAATTTCAAAAAAATTCCAACTTTAAGGACGATAAAAAATAAAATCGAGACTGACGATTTAAGAAATTTGTATAACTATAGGTTAAGTAGCATAATGATTATATTGTTAATTATTAAACTATATACCTATAATACATATATTATACCATTATATATAAAATCCAAAATTACAAATTGTATTATAAATATTATTTAGATAAAATTAGGAATTTGAAAAATGTTTAAAATTCTATACTTTGACCTTTGACCTATATTCAAAATAAATTAAACTTCGTTTAGTAACAGTTCCAAAATTTTATCACTTAAAGTTAAAGTTAGGTTATACCTATGAAAATAATTCTTTATGAAATGTTCAAATCCTTACAAGTTATTCTGTATAATATAATATTATAATGTAGTTTTTTTTTGGTCATCATATATAAAATTAAAATCGAGTACGCCAAAAATTAAGTTTTCGCAAATTATAGTCTATACGTTCGTTT
This sequence comes from Tetraneura akinire, assembly GCA_021307375.1. Classification (NCBI taxonomy): domain Eukaryota; kingdom Metazoa; phylum Arthropoda; class Insecta; order Hemiptera; family Aphididae; genus Tetraneura; species Tetraneura akinire. The sequence goes on from JAIUCT010007982.1 coordinate 517,483, forward strand.
ATCATACGCATTTTAGTATTCGGACCGTTATTATTTTTATACGCAGAGGTATACGCATCCAAGAAAAATGTTTTCATACGCATCGTATATGTATAAAATAAAATATGAAAAAAAAATTCACACCATCGTAGTGAAACCATAATAATTATATTCCTTTATGATATTACTAAATTGTTGTGAACAGGTATTAATTTCTGTATAACAATGATTATTATTATTACAAATATATTTACAAGAAATGGATCGCGTAAAAAATGTGTTTGCGTTGTAATAAAATACGTAAAATTTTTACGTTAATCGGATTATATAATATTATTATTATTATTATTATTATTATTATTATTATTATTATTATTATCACTCGTATAACATATAATAATTATTATTATACGCAATAGGTAATTTCATCGTATATCGTGTAGTTTAATCAGACGTGTATAATTTATTATAAATAATTATTAACGCGTCGTTAATATACGTGTATGAAATTACATAAATAATATTATTAAAACACTAAACAGTAAACTTACGACACGAAACATAATAATAAATTAATAACGATAAACCTAACCTAAAATTTGTAATTAAATTTTATATATACAATATACATATATGTATTAACCAAAGATGATATACAATGTAAAATGGTCGTTTATAAATATTATTATACGTGTATTATATATTACAAGGTAACTTTTCGTTATAAATGAACCTGTAACGGTTATATACGACAAACCGCGCGTATAAAATATTACTAATAAATATAAAATATAAAATATATATTCACGCTTTTCGGGACGGTTCTGGCGAATTTTCTCGATTACGCGGTTCTATACAACTTTTATAACAATATAATATTCTTTTGTAAAATACAATATTATAACAACTAACCTAACGTTTACTGGAAACCTGTATATAAAATATGTTATACGAAATGGAAACGCGCGAGAATGTTTTAACTAATCTTGAAATTAATTTAAAAAAAAAAAAAAAGATGAGCTAATACTCCTACCGCAGAGATACAGCCATAAATAGGCGTGCAAATCATATAGTGTTTAATTTTAATTAGAATTTGAATGCAATGATAAACCATTCAAAAAAAGATTCTGAGCGAAGTTCGGTTAATGATTAATTAAAATTTTGACATTTTTTTTTTATTAAATATTTAAAACGCAAAATTTTATCACACATACGACATACGTATAGGGACCATATAGGTACAGTTTACACATTGATACATTAAAGTACATAAATGAACACCCTATAAAATTTTCAAGTCTTTAAGTTTAATATAATTGCTCATAAAATCCCTTGTCAGCTAAATGCCAATATAAAAATTTTTGTTAATTTTATTTATCATTATTGTAAATTACTAATAAATAAAAAACCCAAGTCCACAATAAATGTACTTTATTAACATATAAAATATCCACAAGAACTCTATTTTTATAAAATTATTGTAAAATATTGAAATATAATAGGAAGAATCCATATAAATACTCGTACTTTAAATATTCATTTTACTGAAATTTCAACTTTAAACACCTATAAAAAAAAAGTCGAGTCTTGAGATTTTCCTAATATTTTGGAATTACGTTAAAATTAAATTAACGAGTACGTTAACATTTACCAAATTTTTTTGTTTTTCTATTAATTTTTATTGTAAAAGTATTGATAAATAATAAGAAGAATATTCGTATGGATTCTAACATTTTCGTTTAAATTAAAAATATCAACTTTAAACAGCTATAAAAAAAATTGAGACGAGGGATATTTCTAATATTTTGATATGATGTTAAGAGTTAAGTAATATGTAAATATACTTAAGTAAAATTTTCAGACTTTACCCAAAATTGCTAATTTTATCAAACATTATACACATAAAAATGAGAATTTTACGAAATATTCAAAGTCCTATATTTTGTAGAGAAATTAACCTAACGATTCCAAAATTTTATCACATATTTATATAATATCTATGTAAATAGTAAATACCCAATAAAATTTTCAAGTCTCTAGCTTAAAAATTGCCCGAGTTATCGTGAAATATTTAATTCGAATTCGTCAAAATTTCAGTTTTCGTGACAAATGCCGTTTTTTCTACCGCTTAGGGTCAATTTTGAGAAATTCGAAAAATGACCTAAATAAAGTAACTTCCACTTTCCAACCGGAAACATATGCTTTTCGTAAAAATCGGAGCATTATTTCGGGTAGTAAAAGTGTCTTTATGCTTAAAACAAAAAACAAAAAATAAATACACATCATTGTAAAACCAATACATTCTTCGCTTCGCACAGAATCTAAAAATTCGAATTAATTCGTAACGACTAAATAATGTTATGAATTATATTACGTGTATTATGATAAATTTTAATATATAGGTAGGTCTCCAAATAATAATATTAAATTATTATTATATACGAATTGGAGCAACAGCTGTGATCGCGTATAAGTATAATAATAATAATAATATTATTATTATTATTATTATTTTTAATATTTTATTATTAATATTATTATTATTGTAATGCGAGCATGCGTGCGACGTAGGTGACGCTAAAGGGTATACTCGCGCAGGCGCGTTCACACAAGTCTGATAACCGCAAAACGTTATAAATCGATGATCCGCTATTCCGCTAAAGCCCGCAAGTGGTGACCGAGCGGATCGAGAATAATATTATTATGATAACGATAAATAATAATATTCTAATGTTATCGTCGTTTCTCGTAATAACGGTATAACTATTATTATTTAAACGTTTAAACTTAACGTCATAACGCGAACGACATTTTTATAATAGGTATTGTAATATGTAATATAAATATACCTAGTATTAAAAATCGGTCATCGCTCGTACACGAAATAATAATAATAATAGGTATAATTATAAGCCGCTGAGTGCAATCCGACACCCGGTGGGGGCGAAGGGTCGCGCGCGCGGGCCTTCGACGGCCGCATCGCAGAACCGACGTACGACCACGCGTCATGCGCTCCAATCGCACAGTAGCCAGTTGTAGCGGGGCGACGCGAGTAACCGCGTACTGATCCGCATCAGTTACCGTGCGTGGCTGTCGACGCCGCGATCAATACGACCTACCCGAGCGGTAGACGCGCGCCGCGTAGCGTACCGACCGACCCGTGTTGTTCTCGCGCGACGGTCGATAACGAAACGAGATACACACGTAATATTAACAACAATAATAATATTATAATATATAATTTCTCTTTCATTTTATTCGCTCGACGTTACCGCGGTCGAATTATAACCGCGTATCGTATAAGTGTAACAACATAATATAATATATAGTTACACCGTAAAATAGTATAATATAACATTGTATAGCACGATAGTATTATAATAATTATATTAATAAATTATAGTTTTTTCGGTTTTGTTCTCCGAGCCAACGGACGGATCTCGTACGTATCATCGGCGGCGGTTTTCGCACACCTGTTCATGTAATATAATATTACCGATCCGTTTTCGCAAACTATTAATATTATAATATAGGTAACGTAATATTATTATAATAATTTTCGTGTGCCGTAGTTGATACGTTTCGTTATTATCATCACAGTCGCGTCGTCAATTATTATCCATTATCATGACGACTTTTGTTGCGAATACGTCGTCACGCCTTCACCAGCGTACGGTTCGAGTTAACTACCATCACGGACGTCGTACACCGGTTATTGTGGTCGCGTCGTCCGTCTGACTTGCGACGAACGTCCTTGGTCGCGCGTCGTCGTCGTTCCGCAGGCGGAAATTGATGATCGCGTCCGCGTTAAATGTCATCGACTGACTTCAATCGGACCGCGTTGTTGTTTACCTCTGCAACCGTAAGTGTCACGATTTTTTTTCTTTAAAATTATTATAATTTATATTATAATAACTCGAGCCCGTAATATTGCATTATAAAAACATCATAACAGACATACCCAATATCCGGTTATTGAGAGAGAGATTAAAGTGGTAAAGTGGTAAAGTTTTACGAGCTCGGACGATACACGTTTTTTATTTTGTTTTTGCAATATGAGTTTGTTATATTGTAGTTTGTAGCCTACTATTAATAGCATTATTATTGCCCGGCGCTATATTTTGCAGACAAAAAAAAAAAAAAAAAAATTATTTTTTATTCGCGTTTATCGATGAAAGATAAACACCACAAGACATAACTTGGACACTATCGTACAATAATTATATGATAAACGTATGTTCTTTGGCGTTTGTTTTTTTTTTTTTATAGTAATTGTATACCACGTAGGCTTTGGTTAGCCATTACCATAATAAGTATATCGTACCGTGTTATAATATTCTATTTTTTCATAAATACAGCGTGATCCGTACTTAATTTGGGTGTAGGTATAATATGGGGTAATATTTTATTGGTTTTCTCTGCACATACGTCCAAACACCGTGATCGTTAATTTTTTTTCTATACGTTTATAGAAATCGTAAATATATTTCATTTATATATACAGGGTGATCCAAATAACTTACTACACTCATTTTCTCGGTCAATTTTAATGTTTTTCAATTTTTTTTTTTTACAAAATATATAGAACTTATAACACTACATTTTTATATAAAAATACAATTTTTTACAATTTTTTTTCTTGCTGATTTTTGAATTTTTATACTTTTTTTAAATGGCATGCTATATATCTATTTACACCAAAAAATAGGTAAAAAAATTATAAGAATTATATTCCTTTGTCATTTTTAATTTTGTTAACTTTTCAATGAACTACAGTGATTTTCATTAAGCTGTTAAATGGATATTTATTAAATAGTGAAAGTACTTTTTCGGAGACGCCAATTCATTGACGTTTGTATTGTTTACAAACACTTTCAATAATAGGTATTTTATTATAAATCATAATATATTAATATACCTACAAAATATAACGAGTGTGTATTTCCAATTTAGTATCCAATTATGATGATAAACACAATTAATTAAATACCTATATCATACAATCGTATGGAAAAGTGAAAGTGAACCGTAGTAACAGTGACGTAAAAACTGACAAACGCTCCTCCTATGAATGAAAAATAAATAAATTTCAAAGACGTATATTATGAAAACAAATTGAAAAAAATTAAAAATTTCTTCACAAAAATTATTTTTAAATTATTACCCATGTCATAGAATAAAAACAAATATAGCATGCCATTTAAAAAAAGTATAAAACCTAAAAATTTAATAGGAAAAAAAATTATAAAAAATTATATGTTTATGTAAAAATATAGTGTAATGTACACCAAATATTTTGTAAAAAAAAAAAATTGAAAAACTTCAAAATTGACCGAGAAAATGAGTGTAGTAAGTTATTTGGATCACCCTGTATATGTTCCATTGTTCCCCCGTTACACCTGTACTCAACATGATTTTTCTTTTTATAAAAAAAATCGATATTTATTTTCGTTTATAAAGTTAGGGATAATAACTAGGGACTTTATCAGCTATAATTCTAAATAAAGTCTGTTCGATTATGCATATATATTAATAGTATATAATATATATTTAGTACTAAATTCTGTGATGGGTAAAATAACATAACAATTTAGATTAATTTCATTTAAGGATTGGTTTCTTCTATTTTCATAACAAACTGTGATTAATTTTTATTCGCGAAGTGGATCGATGATATTGTCGAGGGGCGGATGAGTGACGGGTGCCAACTTGACTTTCTATATGTATTTAGATATTTCTTGTAATGACTTTTCGATACCGCTCAATTCGTTTTGATAAATTATTTTCAATAAACATATTATTTGGAAATGGAAATTTAAAAATTAAGGTATTCGATTTTCGATATAAACTTTATTCGCAATTCACTAATATATTTATTATTATTTTTTAAATATATTTAAAAGTCATTAATAAATTATTTTTAAAATATGGTTGAAAATTTTTTTTTCATAATATATACTTGAATTATTATATAATCATTTTATTAATTAAAAGAGTTTACATAGTAAGTAATACTATTACATGTCAACATAATATGTTAATAAATAGCTGATAAATAAGAATAATAAATAATTAATTTAATAATTAATTCCCATTACATCAATATTTTCTAAAAATTATAATTTTAAAATATTATATTAAAAATAATTATGAATGATTTGGTGATAATATAATATATTAAATGAGTACTATAGGTGTAGATAATGAACATATGGATAGGCTATTTTGAAAAAGTTCTTTATATTAAATTATCATAAATAATCCAAAATGTTTACGTATATCACACGATAATACTTTTGTGAATACCTTATAAAAATTTCAAGTTTCTATTACATTTTAAATTAAAAATATTTTAAAAATAACTAAAATCAATACCGTAAAACGATGTAAAAAAAAAAAAACCTATTAAAACTATTAGAAAATTAAAAAATAGCCTTAATAGACCAATTTACTAACTATATATTATTAATCCTCTACAGAAAGAATTAATTAAAGTAATTGGACTTTCATTATTTTTGCCTAAAATAGTGATTCGTATATACGTATATATATATTTAATTATTTATTATATAATTTACTTGTTGTTCACAATTCGAAATACAATATTGAAAATTATTAGTTTATATAATACTACTATTAAATATAAAATACCTCGTAAAATACCTATAGGATTTTAAAAATTTTTAGTAAAGTTTTGTTATTTTTAAATTAAATAATTTTAATATAAGTAAGAAGTACCTAAGTATACCATCAATTATACGATATGTATAAGAAGTTCAAACTTCAAACCACATTTTAGGTAGAAATAATCGTTCAATTATGACATGTAGAAATAGTTTTCAGAAAACAATTGTTATATCGCTGGTTTTAAATATTCATCATGTTCTTTAAAAATGTAAGAATGGGCTAAATGTAATAGAAGTTTTATATAGAAGTTGAATGAACTGGATATAAAATATCTTCAAAATTATTAGTCATAATATTCGAATTTATGCTTCGATTAAAATTACGAGTATATTTTTTATAATGCGATGATTCATCATTGTTTTTTTAATATCCTTTAATTATATCATTATTTGGTAAAATATTATTCTTTACTGGTGACTGGTGGGATTTTAAAAATATTATTTTTATTTCACTTGAAATTTGTTTTTAATAATAATTATTTTATTATTTGTATGAAATACAAAATATTCTAAACAAAACAAAATTAATAACTTCTGTAGTTCTATTGAAAAAGTAGATCGTTTAATCACTTCTTCTTCTTTTTTTTTTTTGTGTAAATCTTTAAATTACTATTTTATAAGCACTATATCAATAAATTTTTTTTTTTAAATTTTAGAGTTAATCTTAAATGAATTAAATTAAATTTATTTTGTTCTATTGACTCCGTGAAGTCGCTAATGAACAGTTTACAAGTACAGTTTGTGCAATATGATTAATAATTGTCGTGACTCTCTAATGCCCAAAGTTCAAACAGTCAATAGTCATAATCAGGGTTCGGGACTTAAAGCATTTGCTTATTTTTTTAGATTGACATTAAATCTAGCAGAGTGCTATGGAAATTTATGTCACGTTGCAACAATTACAAATATGAAATTTGAAAGTGCTTTTTTTTGCTTATTTCAATGATTTATTCGAAAAATGCTTTTTCACGCTCTTTTCTTATTTTAATTGCATATTTCCAACTTAACAACGCATTATACTAAAAATTTGGGTTTTTTTTTTTTAATGTTTGTTGGCAATATAAAAAAAAAATTGAAACTAAAAATAATTTTACCATTGTGCATCAATATAATATGTATTGTACCCAAATAGTATTCTCTTAATTTATTAATTTTCTTATTTTATTTTTAACGTTATGTACTTATTGTAGTCACATTATGTAGATACGGGTAATTAAATTATTCTAACACTGTAATAATTTAATTACGTTTTATTTTAGATAAACAAACTATAAATACTCGTATTAATTGCTGACATATAATAAGAAACACAATAATAGTAGATTACCTATTATTTAATTATTAAATTTGTAATTTTAATATGAAAAAAAAATTATATTATAAAGTTTTTATATTTATCTACAAAATTTGCAGTTTTAGACAAAATTTTTTTTTATTACTAAAATTTAATAATAAATGTTATTACTTTCAGTAAAATTTTAGCATCTTACTTTTTATTTTAATGTTTTGAAGTGCTTATTTGAATGCTTATTTTGAAGTTTTTAGGCGCTTTTATAAGCGCTTATTTTGATGATTTTAAGTGCTTTAAGTCCCGAACCCTGGTCATAATACTATAATTATACGCTCAAACGGTCGACAATAAGTATAGTTATTTAGTTGTATTGTCATTCATTATTAATAATTATTAAATGATTAATTTATTATGTTGTTTATTTATAAAACTTAATAACTTATTTATTTTTTATCTTTTCATTTATAATATGTGTATCGTTATTATATACCTAATGACTAATACGAAAATTTTTACATTTTTTTGTTATCTTGCAGACAGAAATAAATATAATATACCTACCTACAACTATTAACAAATGTTTTGTAAATAATATTATTTTTTTTTTTTACTTTTATAAATTATATTTTTACGAAATTAGTATTATTTAAGACATAAATAGGGTACCAAGATTAATACCTACTTAATTTACTATGCATTAAAATAATATTTATTTATTTCAATTCATAATATGATTACATGCCAACTACATTACTTTAATATAAATATAAGCATTAAGAAGATATATCCATAATAGCTGTCTCTATTTGTCACACGGATAATATGGCATAATCATAGTAACATAGTTCTTAAATCGCTTTGATAAAAGATATGTATTATCTATATTATGTTCTCTGCTCGTGGATTTTTGTGAAATATTATCCGATAATGAAATATCAAATTTTATAAGAGAGAATATATTGTATAATAGGTAACAAAATTTTATTTATAAAAATTATTTAGTTAACATTAAAGTTGACATTGAAAACTTCATCATTTTTGTAACGTGAAATTTCCATTAGTACCTATATTATAGGTATTTTAATTTTTAATTGTCAAATGTTATTTAATAAAAGCATATAATACAATTTTTTAAAACATGTTCTTTAAATCTGATTAAAAAATTATTACATTTTAAATAAAATTACATTTACTTTCCTCTCAATCTGTTACTGCCGTTACCGCCACAATTTCATTCATTGTGAATTCTGGGTTGCTTATATAACCTAACCTAACCTATAGCATGTACACATAATTCTCGAAATTAATTGTAAATTACAAAATTTCAATAAAAAAAAAAAATAAAAAAATAAAAATAAATAAATAAAATATAATACCATAAAAATAAAAATAAACTGCATATAGTTGGGAATTTACTATATTTGATAATATATACAATACATAAATATATCAAATGTGATCTTTTTAATACCTAACACTATAAATTAAGAAAAAATTAACATTTAATTATTTCATACATAAATTAATAGTGTTTTGTTATATACGTAGTATAAATTTTAATCTAAATATTTTTCAATAAAATTAATGATAAACGTATATAATTATTAAATATTAATTAATGTTTCATATTACAATAATCATTAAAATTATCTTATACGAGTACATGATAGTTTATAACATCTTTATAAGAAATTTAAAATCTATTTTATGTAGATTATTTATACATACGAGTAAATTAGCTCAAAATAAAAAAAAAAATTGTTTTAATTAATTAATTTTTATTTGTTTCAGTAATGACCAAATACCATCGGATAAAAGACTGTCTATAACAAATCATATTACCTATATTGCTAGAATTTATATACTATATTTATAATGTCTTCCGAAGATCTTTTGCAATCCGGACATATAGTCAAAGAAAGATGGAAAGTGGTAATCATCTCTTCCTATTTTTATTTAATAATATTAGTCATATACCTAACGACTAACGTTCTAACAATTAAAGCTAATATCCAGTCCAAAGCTGAACTATGTGTAAAAAGTGGAGTAGTAATAAATAGTAATAAACTACGTATAAAAAATTAACGCCGTAAAATAAATGAATATGCAATATATATAACACATTTATTTAAATATATTATTTTGAGTTTAATGCGTTATTGGATTTAGTCAATAATTTTGCGTTTTATAATAATGATATTTCTCAATTAATTTTATTTATTTTTTTATATTTCATGACTATTTGGCAAATTTGTATTTATAATATATTATAATATATACTATCTAATGTATTATAATTAAAATCATGTACTATAATACGCGTATGTAACTACTATAGAAATTCTTGAACAATGACGATTTAATAATTAATATTTATTATTATTATTTTATATTTATTTTACTAACATATTTAGAATAGTACCTAATAGCTTATAGTAATAGACAATAGTAAAGTATTAAACTTTCATAAAACATTAAATTTATCAAAATATTTAAGTATGTCTTATGGTTATGATAGTCGTATTTCGCATTTCCATAATTTTAAATTTACATATTCAATCGTGTACGCTTTTTCACGTAATTAAAAACATAATATAAAGTCTTAAACTTAAGTCCACTGTGGCAATATGTCACAAAATATATTTATTGATCTAGCTGTCTATAATGACTACAGTTATATATTAAACATAATAGATTAAGAATGTTATCAAATAAAATTAACGTGTTTATTTATGAAATAATCTATTTTTTTTTACATAAATATTAATTTATAATAAACTATTTAATATTTATTATAATATATGTTAAATTTAAATTAGCTAGGTAATGGGTTATGATTAAAAGGAATGATTTACTCTTAAACGTGTATTCTATATCGTATTTTTATCTTAAATATTAATAAAACACACCGAATAATGAATATTAATATTATAATTACGCGTTTGTTCATACACAGGTAGATTAAATTTTAATTATTAAACTAGGTACATATCCTATATACTTTAGAGTGTACGCAATTACGCATAATACATAATTATATTAAAATAATACATTATCAAAATATCTTCAAGTAGGTACATTTTTAAACATTGCAGGCTAGAAAAATTGGTGGTGGCGGCTTTGGAGAAATCTATGAAGGTTTAGATCTTGTTACCAAAGAACTAATTGCTTTGAAAGTGGAATCTGCGCGTCAACCAAAACAAGTCTTAAAAATGGAAGTAGCTGTTTTGAAAAAATTACAAGGTAAAATTGATAAAATAATATGATTCATTCATAAAACTACTTACCTGTATTATATTAAAATTTAGGTACATAATATTATAATATATATGTAATGATTTCTTTTATAATTTAAATTATATAGGTAAAGATCACGTATGTCGATTTATTGGCTGTGGTAGGAATGAACGGTTCAATTATGTTGTAATGCAATTACAAGGAAAAAATTTAGCCGAGTTAAGAAGATCACAGCCCAGAGGTGCTTTTTCCTTGTCGACCACTTTGAGATTAGGCGTTCAAATTTTAAAAGCTATAGAAAGTATTCACGAAGTTGGATTTTTACACAGAGACATTAAACCTGTAAATATAACATATTAATAATTATACCTATATACGCGCAATAACATTTCTGATATTTATTTTCATTTAATAATTATTTATTAATATATATTTATACATTGAATATATTTTTTTTTAGTCAAATTTTGCTATAGGAAAAAATTATCAAAATTCCCGTTGTGTTTTCATGTTGGATTATGGACTGGCGAGACAATTTACGACGGCCAACGGGGAAGTTAGAACTCCGAGAACTGCGGCTGGTTTTCGCGGTACCGTTAGATACGCTTCGTTAAATGCTCACAAAAATAAAGTAACTATAATAATATACACTCAATATTAATTTGTTTTGTATATATGAAAACATATTTCATTATTACATAAAAAAAAGAATATCATAATCATTTATGGTCATATATAGAGGTAAAATAGCTTCAAACATCCCCCAAAATCAATATAATATCGTGTATTCAACGTTAGGTATTAAATAAATTCCCCTAACAGGGATTTAATTACATTTTTTTATTACATTAATATAAACTCGAATTCCAACAAAAAAATATTTTTTACCTACGCCCATGTAATATTGTAATAATTAATTACTGCATACATTTTTTAACAGAACGTTATTTTATGTACGAATTGTATAAATTAATAGGTATCTAACCGGAGATATAATTGGTATTAAAATAAAAATATTGTGTTTAAATTAATCATTTTCTCAAGTTTGATTCTTGCATTGTATATTTATATATTAGGTACCTATAGGTATTACAAGTACCTAGGTCCTAGGTATAATATTATGATTTTGTTTATATGTAAATGTTAATGTGGCAACATTTTTTAAGCACGTATAACATTATTATAATATAATACACTGGTATAGGTGGTAAAAAATTAAAGCTGTGTGTAAACTAAAATTTAGCACCAATATTTAATTTGGGTATTATGAAAAGAAAAATACACACGTGTGATTTTTCGATCTGGACATTCCAATCTCGTATATATTAAGATGGTTGGACCAGAAATTAAATAAAAAATTTTTTGATGTATAACATTTTTAACCAAACGCCATATTACACCTACAATTATTTACATAGTAGTATATGTTTTATTTATTCTATAAAATATTATATCACTTTCATACGATTCAACGTTCATACTATTCATATATGGATAAACAAATTAACAATATTATATTATACTGTGTCACATAATATCATAATACATAATTTCTCAATTCCTTTAATTATTATTAATTATTTATTATATTTATGAAATTTAAGTACGTCATTTATTTGAGAATTAAAAAAAAATTCTAGATCCGCTACTATTCATAATAGTCATATTAGACGCACGCCTAATGTACTTACACGTAGATAAATAGTTTATAATATTGTTAATTAGACTTAAATATAGTACACACGTGCGTACCATATTATTATGTCAATATTGTTTTTGAAAAAAAATTTGTATAAGAATTCAAAGTCGTGTAATTGTGTAAACCGAAATATATTTAAATATTGGTAGTATTGACGTACAAATATTTAGAAGTCCTAATGGTCACATATTCACATCTAATCTTATAAGATAAGATTATCTTGTAGATTATCATCTAATGTGGACATTTGACTGGCCTTCATTTAATTTTCTCTATCTTGTTTTATTATTTATTTTTCAATAATATTATGTGAAATTGTGAACGATACTCATAAAAATTTAATTGGGTACTTAATGTATAAATTATATATTCGTATTAATTTAAAAAAATATGGACTCGTCGATACGTTGGTAACGATTTTTAATTAAATTTATTATACTATAAAATACGCGTAGTTAATTAAAATAATATTGATGTATGATTTTTTTTAAATAAACTACTTTTTTATGTTTAGGAAATGGGAAGGCACGATGATTTATGGTCATTGTTTTATATGTTGGCCGAGTTTGTAAATGGACAGTTACCGTGGAGGAAAGTTAAAGATAAAGAGCAAGTAGGAATCATGAAAGAAAATTATGATCATCGTTCATTACTTAAACATCTACCATCGGATCTGCGACAATTTCTTGAACATATTCAGGTAAAGTTCGGATAATAATTATTTTATTATTGTACCTACCTATATAAATCTAAATAATGTTAAATTATACTATAGAAATTATGTTAGCCTCACAAATCACAATATAAGCTTTATGTTTTTAAATTTTTAATTAGGGATATAATAATTAAATATTTTCGTAACAAAAAAAAATGTATACATAGTTATTTGTTTTTGTACTCTGTATTTTAAGATAAATAAATATATATAACCTTTATAATTTAAAATGCCCTAAATATAGATATTTATGTGTTAATTTTTAATTGTTTTAAATTAGTCACTTGAATATGGAGACAAACCAGATTATAATATGTTGACTGGTATTTTTGAACGGTGTATGAAACGGCGAGGCGTTAAAGAATCTGATCCATTTGATTGGGAAAAAGCTACTGAAATTGGTCAACCATCAGTTGTTGTTACTAATAATACAACACAAGTGTTATCTAGACCAATTACTTGTACATCTTATGGTGCTGAATTTAATAATCAGTTTGCCACAATCACTTCTATAGTTGATAATGTTCAAAAGGAATTAGATAATAAAAAGAGTACTCCAGAGGTATTTATTATTTTAAATAAATACATATTTAAAAATTGTGATAATTTTAAAATTTCATTTTTTTCTTTATATTAGGAACCAATTCCATGTGACAATAATATAATTTATCGGCGTACGCAAAAAATTGAACATAATGCTAACAATTCAAGTTCAATTAAACTTGCTTCAACTGATAAAAATTGTAATGTTACATCTAGTCCAGCATTTGAACATTTACCAGTTCCAAAAGGTAATGATTTGTTTGTATTGAAATAATTTAAATATTTTTTTGTAAACTAAAGTTTTTTTATGCTTTATATTCATAGTTTCACCAAAAAAATCAGTTCAACGAAGAGCTGTTTCTATGCCTGGCTTAGAAAGAGAAACAGACATATTAGATGCATCTAAGCGTAATTCATCACAAAATAATTGTAATATAGATTCTGTTTTACCAACAATACCTTTAAATGTTGAGAGTATCCCTAATTCAGATGTGGGTAATTTAAATATCTCATCTTCTGTGATTTTGCAAGAATCGAATAAAAGTAAAAAAATTAAATATTAAATGTTATATAAGTGAATTATTTGTATTATTACATTTTATATTATTTTAGTTGATTCTCCTGTGATGGAAACAAATAGTATTATAAATCCGAGCAAAAAAGAACAACGTAGTTTACATTTTACTAAACGTCAAGTTACTCCAAGCAGACAGATTTTAAAAGCACCTTCCACTATTCCAAGAGATGTCACATTTACCCAATTTGCTTTGATCGATGATGAAAATATATCTGCAATGCAACAGACTACAAAGGGCGGTTGTGGTATGATATGCCATTGAAATAGCACATTTAAATACATTAATAATTTGGTTACTATT
The DNA here is from genome assembly GCA_021307375.1 of Tetraneura akinire. Lineage (NCBI taxonomy): Eukaryota > Metazoa > Arthropoda > Insecta > Hemiptera > Aphididae > Tetraneura > Tetraneura akinire. Next base: position 532,511 of record JAIUCT010007982.1, read on the forward strand.
GTTCCAGGTTTAACGATTATGTCACAATGGAAATCACAATTTGATGATTCAGAAGAAACAGATAATGAGTGGAAAGTTGATTTGCAAAGTCCAGATCATAAATTAAGTTTACATGGTGCATCTTTGGTTTGTATTATATGTTATTAATTTATGATAATAATAGAAAATGTCATAACATTTTTTTAAAATTGAAATTATTGTTTAGAGTGGAAAAGAACATACTTCTCTTCATTATCCTAATAATTTATGTAAAACACCAGATAAGATTACAACAGTTAAAGATCACTTTGTACAATGGTTTTTGAAATGTAATGATAATTTATTTCATAAATCAATTTTATCTCGTTCCTTAAGTGAAATACAAATCGCTACAAAAATTAGGTATATTATAATATTAAAATTTTATGGATTATAATAATTTATTATTTTGATTATTTTATTAAGAAATAAATTATATTTTTAATTAGATCTAACATTGATCCATTTTGGGTGCAACAAGCTGTTTTTGATAATGTTGTTTACGAACTTGACACCAGCAGAAATATTGCTAAACGAAGCTTGAAAAAAAGTATTTTAAAAAAAATACAAAGATCTGTTAGTTTAACTGTAAGTTCTCTTATTATAGCATAGTAAAAGTTCAAAGCTAAATTTATAAAAATAATGTTTATAATATGTATATATTAATGTCTATATGTGATTTATAGAATATTAACTTGAGTACTTATCCTAAAAAAGAATTTGAATTTATACAACAATCAAAAATATTAAAAGTACCTTCAGTACAATTGATTACTAACATAACTAAAACCTCCAATGATGAGTTATCAGGAAAATTATTTGCTGATGAATCCCTAAAAAATGGTGAGATTTAAATAAAAATTTTCATTAAAAATATATAATATTTTTAAGGAATTCAGTAAGTGTAATAATTGGTAATGATTAATGAGATATGGATAAATATTTACTTTTTTATATTATACTTATTTTGTTATATTCAAATTTAGATAAGTCATTTATAATTAAAAATCATTAAAAGAAATTTTCAATGAATTAATATTAATTCATTACTTTATTTATTATTAGATTATTAATTATGTCATTAACATCTAATTATTGATTACTTTTGTAATATTAATTTAGTAGTGTATATGATGTTGATAATATTTATGCTAATGTTCTTATGTAAAAAAAAAAAATTATTTTTTTAGTGAAAAATATAATTTTATTCATATAAATTCTTCAGTAAATCTAATATCATGTATATAAATATTACAACAGACATAGGAAATGAAATAATTGAAAATTGTCCATTGGAAACAATATCTGGAAAATTGGAAATAAGAGTTGTTGACAGACATTTAAGTTATAATGATAATGATAATGATAATAATAATGGCAAAACAAATTCAAAATCAATATGTCTTAATGATGAAGGTCCGTTCTAATAATGTTGAATAAAATATTAATTAACCAAGCATGGTACATAACATTACTAGTGACATTTTAATGAGTTATTTATAATAATCTTTACTTTTACTGCACAAAATACCCAAATAAATGCATTGTACAACAGATACAAATCCAATTCAAATCTCTATTAATCATAATATGGGTATGAATATTTTATAATAATACTTATTATTAATCAATTAACACAATCATTATTTATTCATATAAATGTATAATATACATTTTGTAATATATATTATTATAGCAATCAGTAAATTAAAGAAATGGTACCATAGGTAATTTGTAGTAAATAAAGTCTAAAATAACAAAAATGTAAGTTTATAATTAAATATAATCTGTTTTTGATAATTAATTATAATATTAGAAAGTAATTTTAAATTTTGTTTTATTTATATATAATTAATAATTAGTAATTACAAATGAATATTTCATGCATGTAGTATTGATTTTGTGTTAAAATACAAAAACATATTTTCTAGGGGTAAATTATGTTTGTACAGTAATGGCCAATGGGAAATACAGATTATTGTTAAATCATTTTTATTAATTACTTAATAAATTATGTACTATTCTATGTTTTGTTTAAAATACTCAGAATAACTTCAAAATATATCAGTGGACCTGGAAGCAAACCTGAGCAAGCTCTAAATCTAAAAATCCTATATTAGTTGATAAAATATTAACAGTTTAATTAACTGATAGATTATAACCTATACTAACATAATTTGTATTAATATAATAATTTTTTTTTAACTATGATATAAAAAAGAACTAATAGAATTATTGATTTATTTATAGTACATCGAAAATGGGTAAAGAATCTTGACAATACTGATATTATAAATTCAAATGGTAAACATTTAGATGAGAATGAATTATCAAATATAAGTTTGAAGTCATTTTCCTCTTCTGATCAGAATAATAAAATATCAGAACACAGCAGGTATATCAATTATTCTTTAATTTAATTGAAAATATTTAAATTACATTTTTTTTTTATGTGGTTCACAAATAACTAGTTTATTTGTGTATATAAACTAATTTATAATTACAAAATTATAAAAAATAAATAGTGTTATATTTTAAAATTATTTATTATTTAATTAATTATTGTTTCAGAAATAACAAACTACAACCTACAATAATTAATAAAAATAGTAAAATTCCACTTCCTGTAAACTCAAAAATATCAGAATCAAATGAAATATACAGGTATCTAAATAACATGAAATTTTAATATCATTATTACTTAAAAATTAGCAAATTTAATGTATACTTACATAAGATAAATTGTAAATAAATTATAAATTACTGTTTTCACTTTTTATGTTATTATTTTTCTTATAGTACATACAATAAATATGATTAAATTATTCTTATTTTAATAGAGATAATGAAAAACAATTATCAGAAGTACTTTTAAAAAACCGTGGCCAAAATTCACTCACTGAAATATGTAGTAAACGTTCTGATGAAATAGATGAACAATTTACTCCTGGATTAAGAAGACGAAGACTTCAAGATAAATATGTTACTGATATATCTCAATTACATTTACGATTTCAAAGACCCCAAGTTCGACGTTCAAGAGATTCATATTATAGATCTAGGTAATAAATATGTATTGTGTACAGCAACTAGCATACTGTGTCCGTTCAGATTAGTTTAGTTGTATGTCAAATGTGACGGATTAACTCGATTGGAAACTTTGACCACTCCTGCATCAATCTGTTGTCTTGTGTTAACAAGTGTATTTTTAAAATACTTACATACATACACTACTTATACACAGCCTCAATTAATAACTATTATTAATCATTAAAAAAAAAAAATATTGGGTATAATATTTAATAATTACATCACAATCACAGAAGTTATACTAATATAGTATTATACAGAAGTGAACTGAATTGAATGGACACAGTGTACTCGCTTCTTAATTATATCAATGACAATAGTAGTTGATAATTTAAGTCATTAAATTTTAAAATTCCACATTTAAAATATTTAGATAATTATATAATTTTTATGACAGTTATTCGTATTACTAAATATTTTGTTTTTATAGATTATCTGGTTGTCAAGATGATAATACTGGATTGATTTCCAATTTCAGACCAGTTTCTGGTCCATCTAGTAGAAGTCTTGAACGAAATTATGAGACTGAAATCTTACCATCAACATTAATTCCTCCGCCTACAATGTATTCCTCAGATGTGCAAACAATTGTTGAAAATAATTCTAGGTATGTTTAATAGAATTTTTTTTTTCAACGACTGTGTTACTAAAAAAAATATTTCTGTTATATATGTATATAGATGTCGCCGATATCAAATTTTTAAACCTACCGAGATTGCTAGAGATTAAACAATTACATTATACAACATAATATTAATTTCATAAGACATATTAAACTATTTTCTACTACCACTGTCTATAATTAAAACTCTTACATTCATTGGATTTATGAATTTTTTTTGTCATAATTATATGTTTTTATTTATCAAATAATATCAATATGTTTATAAATCTGAATTAAAAAATTATTAGAGCCTTCTTTGAGACCTAAATTTTAATTAAATTTAGTCATACAGATTTTAATTTTTTGGTTTTATTATCAACAAAAATCATTACTCTAATCCAAAAAATAAATGTTGTTGAACAATGTTGAAAACTGATTATACAAAACAATTGGGAATATAATATATCTAATTTAAAATTAACAATAATTTATTTTATTATTATTTTAAAATTTAATTTATTTAAAATAATTTTTATATAATTTTAGAAAAATACATTTTCATTCATTCGAATTATTGAAATTTATAATTTTATACCTTTCATTAATTTATATAAATATATCATTTTATCCCTATATCTTAAAAAGCTTTGGGAATTTTATGTTTTAATTAATTAATTTAGTACTTGTATAATTTAATTTAATATTGTCAACAACCCTAAAGGCTGTGATAAATATAGTAATCTAAGGTTTTCACCAGCTCTATAAATATTTCATGAATATAATATTGTAATTGCATGGGTGATAACATATTTATGTTAGTACATATTTGTATGTTATTTTTATGATACGACAAAAAAATAGACCTACATTTTAAGATCTCTTGTACTTTATGTAAGTACTTTTATATTACTAAGTTAAAACATAGATGAACCATTAAAAAGCAGCTCGTAAATACGCACTACTCTCAAGTTCCTATTTACTTTGCATTAGTGAATAATTAGTAAATCAATGTTAAATTTAATATAATATGTTACTGTGTATGTGCACAGTGTATGATAAATAATGTTAATCACCAGTAAAATTATAATATATACACAATTTTAATTAGCTGTTATGGATAAACAATTTCATTATTTTGGTTTAATAATATCATACTAAACACACTATTATTAATTAATGTCGCATATGTATAATTTAATGAATCAGTAAATAATTATTATTTGATATATTTATTATTGTTACAATAAAAATATTATTTAATGAATACAGTTACTTTTACATTATGCAGATATAAATTATTACTTTAAATAAATGCGAGTAGTAGTAATATTTATCGGAAAATATTAATTTTTGTGACATTTTAAAAACATTTTATAGATATAATATATATTGTTATGTTCACCACTTTTTGAATTGAAAGTAGAAGCTTGTTTCAGTAAAATTCTGCAAAGAATTTTCACATTTCACCTATTGCAGCCATTCACAGTAACATATAAATATTGTGCAGAACCTATACCTATTTAATTTCTGATAATAAAATAACTAAATATAATATTTAAAATATATATATCGACTTAAAAAAATATATTTATATAAAGAAATATACCTCTACATATAAATACTAAATACAATATATTATAATGTTATATAATATAAGAAATTAGTTTATTTACATTATGGAAAATTTATCACATATATGTTATCTGAAATGTATTTTGTATTATATTTATATAATATGTACCAAAGAAACTAGTCATTTCTAAAAAAAAAATATATTACCTTTGTAGTAATTTATTTGTGCGCTACGACATTTATAATAAAATATGTATATATTTTTTTTAAACTCTGTTTTTTTCCTTTTATTATAAGTAGGAATTGTTATTAATTACTAATTAGATTATTATAATGTAAGGAATGTATAAATTATATACTAAATTATTTGTGTTTGCTAATTCAATATATTTTTATTAAATAATATTTATTTATTTAGTATCAAATTCTATATGGAATTACTGTTGATATGTAATTAAAATGTAATTATGTGTTTTTTTCTAATATTTGTTTTAATTATTATAACATATAAACTATGTAATCTATAAGTCTTTGACTTATATATATATAGCAATGTATTATTATTTTGTCAAAATACTTATAAGAGCTTTTATAGCTATATTATAGCTATATTATACTACCTATTTATTTTTATTATTATTATTATTTTTTTTTTTTTTAATTTTTTTGCTTTTATAAAAAGATCAAAGTATTAGTGTTTTGCACTAAGGTTTCTAGATTTTAAATAATATTATTTTAATGCAAATTTTCCATCATTTCATAGGAAATTTAAGATATCATCAATATTTACATTTTAATTACATTAATATTGTAATACTGATTTAAATATTAATAAATTTAATTTAATACCAACTTGTGTTAAATTTATATACCTATTTGTTATTTGAATATGTTTGAAACCAAATATGATTTTATGAATGTTTATTTTGTAAGACAAATCTTTTAAAAAAAATTATATTACAAGGTTTATACTTTTCTCGATAAATAAATTACATCAGTGGTCAAAATTATTTTCATATTTATGCACAAATAGAATAAAAGTGGACATTTAAACATTTGAAGTTCGAAGATGATACTTTTATTTTTTATAGATGCAAAAGCTTAAATTTATTGTTTATACATTGTAGCAAATACAATTTTTAACTAACCTAACTTAACTTTGAGACTTGAAAATTGTATTGGCTGTTCCCTGTTCACATAATATCATATGATAAAATTTTAAAACTATGTTTATCATAGTCTATGATCTAGAGGTCAAGGGGGCCTCTAATTTTTGAAAATATTTATTTCTTTAATAGTATTTGTTTATTTATTTAATTGTTAATACTAAACATTAACACGTTAGTATAGCAATAAAACATAATATTAATTGTGATTCTAAGTTTATTGATTTTATAATAATCTAAAATTAATGTTAAGATCAAAAAAACTTATTACTTTTAAAATCATTGACGTTATAAATTTAAAAACCAACTATGCAAAATTACAATGTCGTTTCAATCTAATATAGGCAATAGCAATAATATAAAAAATATACCTATACAAAATGGATTACATTTTCAATATTAGTTTAAAAACTTACTAACTTAGTATGTAGGTACCTATATGAGTTTATTACGTGTCATTTAAGTTGATTTAAATAATTTAATATACTTATATAAATTATATTATTTTTACTTTAAAAAAACTTTAAATTATGTTTTTTTTTCCAGTAGGTACTGCATATACTTATTATACATGAACTTAAATATATTAAGATTCTGAGCGAAGCGAAGAATGTATTAGTTTTACAATGAAGTGTATTTTTTTTTTTTTTTTTTATTTATTTTATTCCGAAGCCACTTTTACCAGGGCTTGAAACCGGAATCAATAATTTCGGTTTTGATTAAGTTTTGGATTATTGGTTATCAAATTTATTGGTTTTAATTACAATTTTGAAAATTGATTTTCCAAATATTGGATTTTAATTACAATTTTTTAAATTGTTTTTCTAATTTATCGGTTTCAATTACAATTTTGATTATCGATTTTTGAGTTTTTCGGTTTTAATTTTAATTTTAGATTTTCAAGTTTTCGGTTTTTAATTTGGTTTTTTGATTATTTAAATTATAATTAATATATTGCGATCACAATATTACCACGTGAAGATGAAGTGTAATACAAATTAAAAATTATAAGCAAATACACGATAATCGCTTATAGTATTTGTTGTAAGGTTAACTCGGGTTTTTCTTATAAAAACGAAATCGACTGCATCGACGATCGACGGAGACTAATCACAAGTTACCTACATT
>JAIUCT010007982.1:540488-555975 GCA_021307375.1 Tetraneura akinire
TATAATTGGAAATTTTTACGATTTTAACCGGTATTTAAAATCGATTTAGATACCGGTTTCAAGCCCTGACTTTTACTACCCGAAATAATATCCGATTTGCACGAATAGCATATGTTTCCGGTTGGAAAGTGGATCTAGTTGGTACTTTATAAAGGTCATTTTTCGAATTTCCCAAAATTGACCCTTAGCGGTAGAAAAAACGACGAAAAAACGGCATTTTTCACGAAAACTGAAATTTCGACGAATTAGATTTTAATATTTCACGATAACTCGGACAATTTTTAAGTTAGAGACTTGAAAGTTTCATTGGGTATTCACATAGTAGTATATATATGTGGTAACATTTTGGAACCGTTACGTTAAATTTTCTACAAAATATAGGACTTTGAATATTTTGTAAACTTCTCGTTTTTATGTATATAATCAGAGTTGTGCCTAGGAAAATTAGCACCAGGTGCCTAAATAAAATTTAGCGCCCCCTTCAACATAAAAATAATAAAAAAACTATCCAAAATTTTACGTGATATATATAATATAGTACCTATGTGAACAGCCAATAAAATTTTCAAGTCTTCATGCCTGAGTTATCGAGAAATATTGAAATTGAATTCTTTAAAATTTCAGTTTTCGTGAAAAATGCCATTTTTTCATCGTTTTTTCTACTGCTCAGAGTCAATTTTGAGAAATTCGAAAAATTACCTAAATAAAGTACAACTACATCCACTTTCTAACCCAAAACATATGCTTTTCGTGAAAACCGGAGCATTATTTCTGGTAATAAATGTGTCTTCAGAATAAAAAAAAAAAAAAAAATCGCACATCATAGTAAAACCAAAATTATTTAATTTATAATTGAAAAATTCTGATTTTTAATTTTAAATATTAAATACATAATACATATACCTATATATATGTATAATATTGTTGAAGGGATTTTGGCGCCCTTCCGTGATATGACGCCTGGTGCATACAAACCACTCGCACCCCCCAAGCACGGCTCTGTATATAATGAATGATAATATTGGCAATTTTGAGCATTTAGGTCTATACATTTTACTGAAATATACTTACATATTATTTAACACGATATCAAAATATTACAAAAATCCCAAGGTTCAAATTTTTTTATAGGTGTTTAAAAATTAAATTTCAGTAAAATCAATATTTAAAGTATTTTTTTCGATTTTTCTTATTTTCATGTATGAAGACATTTTTTCAACCAGACATAATATTCCGATATTTACGAATAGTATAGGTTTTCAATAGAAAATTGGATGTAGTTGGTACTTAATTTATGTCGTTTTTTGAATTTTTAAAAATTGACCCTATGCGGTAGAAAAAACGACAAAAAAATGACGAAAAAACGGCATTTTTCACGAAAACTGAAATTTTGACGAATTTTATTTCAATATTTGACGATAACTCAGGCAATTTTTAAGTTAGAGACTTGAAATTTTTTTTGAATGTTCACATAGCTACTATATATATGTGGTATAATTTTGGAATTGTTACATTAATTTTTGTCTAAAATATAGGACTTTGAATATTTCGTAAAATTCACGTTTTTACGTATATAATGTGTGATAAAATTGTCAATTTTAGGTATTTTGGTCTGAAAATTTTATTGAAGTATACTTATATATTACTTAACATCATACTAAACTATTATAAAAATCCCAAGTCACAATTTTTTTTTATAGCGGTTTTAAGTTGATATTTTTAGGAAAACGAAAATCTTAGAATCCATACGTATAATTAAATATTCTCAAAACACTATTACTACCCGAAATAACGCTTCGATTTTCACCAATAGCGAGTTTCAGATGTAAGAGTGGATGTAGATGGTAATTTATTTGGGTCATTTTTTGAATTTCTCAAAATTGACTATAAGCGGTAGAAAAAACTTCGAAAAAATGACGAAAAAACGGCATTTTTTACGAAAAATGAAATTTTGACGAATTCAATTTCCATATTTCACGATAACTCGGGCAATTTTTAAGTTAGAGACTTGAAAATTTTTTTGGGTGTTCACATAGCTATTAAATATATGTAGTAAAATTTTGGAACCGTTTTTTAAATTTTTTTACTAAATATAGGACTTCGAGTATTTCGTATATTTCTCGTTTTTACGTATATAATGTTTGATAAAATTAGCAATTTTTGGTATTAGGGTCTGAAAATTTTACTGAAGTATACTTACATATTACCATGACAAAATAAATAGGTTTGTCAGCAACAATCTAGTTTTGGTACGGTACGCGCATCCCACCCTTCCTAGCCATAGTCTTGGTTCGCCTTATTTCATTGGCCACTAAATTTCCTAACTATTACAATTAATATTACATTATCAATTATTATAAGTTCATCACGGAAATCATTAAAATGCCCATGAATATATTCTACCAATCAAAAGAGGCGAACCAGCTAATAGACGGGGTGTGGAGTAGTCGGCAAACACGATGCGTATCACAAAGTTGCTGACATAATATCTATCTATTTTGTCATGCATATTACTTAATATCATACTAAAATATTAGAAAAATCCCTAATCTCAATTTTTTTATAGCTGTTTTAAGTTGATATTTTTAGTTCAAACGAAAATTATAATCTGACTGAACTTCGCTCAGAATCGTTTTTTCGAATGCAATGGTTTATGCATTCAAATTCTAAGTAAAATTAAACGCTATGATTCGCACACCTGTATCCTGTGCAGCAGGAGTATCAGCTCTTTTTTTTTTTTTTATTATTAATTATTGCACTAAATTCTATCACCAAATTCTAACGTTACAATCTTATCATTATTTAATAAATTATTTATTATTTAACAAAATATATTTTTGCCTTATATAACAAAAAATCAATACCTAATAAAAGTTGGGTCCCACAAGATTTTGGACAACCATGCATTGCATTGGAAAATTAATTGTTATATCATTTCATCCCATAAAATTTAAATTTGTGCCATTAGCTGTTATTAATTTAACATTATCCATATTATTTAATTTTGTACCCAATGGTAAATTATTAATATTAATTATTGAAGCACTGGCTTAGTTGCTCCCATATCTATTATAAAAATGAATGGATTTTTTCTATATGAATGGATTTTTTCCTATCACTTCCATTTTCACATTAAAATAGGTTGTTGTTACGATATGATCATTTATTTTATTACATTCTGAGCGTAGCGAGATGGTATTGGTTTTATAATGATAATGTGTTTTTTGTTTTGTTTTTAAGAATGAAGACACTTTTACTACCCAAAATAATGCTCCGATTATCACGAATAGCATATGTTTCCGGTAGGAAAATGAATGTAGTTGGTATCTATTTATTACTTAACATTAATTCAAAATATTAGAAAAATCCCTATTCTAAATTATTTTTATAGCCGTTTAAAGTTGATATTTTTAGTTTAAACAAAAATATTATGAAAAAAATGAAAAAACGGCAATCACAAAAACATGGCTCTATGAGAGACGCGTGTGGTGTAGTCGGCGTAACATTCCCGAACGCTACCTCGGTGTTAAGCACCGTAGCCAGGCATCGACAGCGAAAGATATATGGTTTTTGAATCATGATATTAAAATTCATTTTATTTATTGAAATAAAATATTTTATAATTTAATTAAAGTATTTTTCTTAAAAAAATTTTATTTTAATTTCATATACTAAAATTTATACTCAATTACCAATTTACTATTGTGCTAGTTAATGAACTAAATGGGGGGTTTTTTTTTTTATTAATTTACTACTTTAATTTCGTAAGAATTAATAAATTGCCGGTGCCTCCAAGTTGTAACGTTACACGACCATGTACCATGTACAGTACAGAGTGTCGTTCAGTGTTTCCTATCAAATCCTATCCAGTTAAGGTACAGTCGGCTGGCTATTTCCTAGTATTTCCCAGCTCACCGGTGTCTGGCCTAACACGTAAATAATGCTGAGGCAACATAAAATGACGACTCGGGTATAAATGCAACCGTTACAATCGTTTATTGAATGAATAAACAACACATTACATCATAATATCATAATAATGACAACAAACTTGGGGGCCTCTAACCACCCTGAGTTGGCCATTCGGCTCACAATGAACATTAACTTAATTAAGTGGATTTTAGAAAAAAATTTGCTTCGCCTTCAATCAGGAAATGCTGCAACCTGCCGTTGTCTCATTTTCTTCAGCTCCTCCTTTTTACTGAAAATGTCCTCGACCATCTGCATTAGAAGGTCCTTCGTAGACGGTTGCTACGATGATTTTATCCTTCGATGTCCTATTGAGTGGTAGCTCGTCGAGATCAGGACCACAAAGGTTTGCCACGTCTCCGGACGGGGATGCCTGCCCAGGGAGAGTGCCAACTCGCGACGCTCCAGATTCCAGAACGTGCAGATGAACAGCGTGTGTTCGGCATCGTCAGATGGGCAGTGAACACAAGCCGGACTTTGACCACAGGTATTTCTGGAAACACCCGTGGCCAGTGAGGGCCTGTCCCATGTGAAAACTAACCGTGCTCGGGCCCTGATACCACCATCTGACCAAGTCAGGAATCAGCCGTCGCGACCACTCAGCTTTAGTCGTCGCCTCCCACAGGAGCTGTCACTGTCTGACGACCTCGGCATGTTTGGTTGAGCTCTCCTCAAAACCAGGGCTTCTTTACTGCTGACGGCCTACAGGAATGCTGGGGGCATCCTAGCTAGCACTAGTGCGGCCTATCCAACACAGTGGGGTAGGTAGCATCTCGCGATTCTGAGGGCTGGCAAACCCCATTCCAGCACCGTGATTGGTCACGGTTGGCCGTCAATTGCCCGCAACGAATATGGCGCACTTTCTGTTGGAGCTCTGAAACCATTGATTGGCGTCACCCATTGGACGGTGGTAGTCGCTGGTCAAAATATATCGCTTTCATTCAGCTTCAGTGATGGTTTGGACGAGTTTGGGTATTGGAAATAAACTGAAACGTCTTGGATTTGTGACATTTGCGTTTCAACCGGCTTTTGTTTATACTTGCAGTTCGGTCAAGATGATAATTCAATGGACTGAAAGGACAGTGAAATGTCGGCTTGGATAGCATCTTCTCAGGAAAGAACGTACAAATATGAATTTGTGCAACGCAATGGAATATATCAAGTGGACGTGTATAAGTAAATATCAATTCTTCAATCGTGATATTATTTTATAATGCCTGTTATAATTGATATATTATATTAATTCGTTTTTGGTTCGGTGAAAAATAAAACGTTGCTTTTCTAATGCAGCAGATTGATCTGATTCACTTTGATCCCAACCGGAAGGACTGCTCCTTGAGGGTTGTTGCGATTTGGAGGCATCATGACGACTCTGTCATGGCCGAGGCAGTAGCTTGTCAGGCGACCGCCTTGTGTCCGCTCTCTCCACAACTTCTACAACATCCGTCCTGATTGGCCTCTTGCACTGCTAGTGTGGCCGTACACCAGACATCGGAAACATGTAACTTAAGCTTCGGCAATCCTGACCATTCCTACCCGGAGTCAGCCAAGGCTGTCACGCGCTATGCGCAACGGGAGGGATAACAACGCCAGTTGGGATCCGTTGAACCTCTTTCTCAAGCTGACAACCCTCACAGTCTCTTGAATAGTGCCAGCGGAGATGGATACGGCCTGGAGCAGTTCTCCGGAGTTCGTCCATTGATCGAGATCCCGAACTCCTTCTTAATTTGTTCCTCTTTATTCTCCGTCGGAGCATGACAATTTATTATTACAATAGTGTTATTTTAAATTTATGAGTAATGATAAATTTGTTTTTAGGCACAATATTTTGATGCCACACAGTTTGATTTTTTTTCAAAAACTGTTAAATTAAAAGAATCGTTGATTTTCAATTTGTAGACAATAGAGTATGTGAAATTATAGGCAAACATATAGTTCTTTCATATGATTATATACTTCAAATGTTCATTATTGATATCGATGAATTTTTAAAGATGATAGAATTTTGTACTAGTCATGTAAGTTTTTTAATACTTTTGCTATTTTTAATAGGTTTTCATATGTTGTGTTCAATAAATTTAAGTTAAGTTAAAAATAATTCCAATTTAATAAAATAAATATGGTAATATATTTATTTACTTTTTTAATATGTATGTGGTCTGTCTTATTTGAGTCTTGAATTCATAATAAAATGACCAATGATAAATTTGTTTTTAGGCACAATATTTTGATGCCTCACAGTTTTACATTTTTTCAAAAACTGTTAAATTAAAAAAACTTTTATCAACAAATTTAGAAGGGATTAATGAATATATACAAGAATTTTGACTTTGATATACTGTGTAATTTTTTCTTTATGGCAAAGGATCAATTCGGAGAAAATTCATTGTTGTTCTGGGCGACATTGCTGGATTATTTAATAGAAAAGTATGATGGTGACCTGATTGGTTTAGATCAGATTGAATTGTATTACAGATATGCTATATTTTGGCAATGCAATACTATCTCATTGGTTTTTAGGCCTGGATATTTTACATGGTTTACATCACATAATGATAAAGATATTGTTCGTGGAATGTATAAAACATTGTACCGTTTGAGTTCTGCATGTTATAGATTGTTTGAATGTATGGCGGATTATGAAATTAAAAATGGAAGACATAAAATAAAGAAAAGTGTACTTTGACGCTGCTAACGTGTTAGGCCAATAAGAAATCTAATCGGTGTGAATGACGGCTCGTTGTAAAGCTGATAACGTGCAGTTTTAGTTGTCATCATGGTGTGGAGTGTACAACAACGAGTGCTCGCAGTACGGCTGTATTTCGAAAATGGTGAATCTATTGTTCAAACACAGCGAGATTTTCGAACTTTGATATTCCATGTCATGGAACGATTCCTGCCTGTAATACCATTTTGAGATGGATCACATCGTTCAACACAACAGGTACGGTGTTGATGAAAAGAACAAACGGACGAAATCGGGCTATTAGAACACCCGAAAACGTGGACAAAGTAAGGTTGGATACATTACAGAGCCCCAACTGTTCTGTCCGTTTGCGCGCCGTTGCTCTTGGGCTCAACAAATAAAGTGTACGTGGAATTTGCCATCAATGATTGGCCGGTGATTACCAACAGCGTATTAATTTTGCTCAGCTCATGATTGAAATTATTGACAATAATGACAACATGGTTTTGTTTAGGATTGACGAAGCTCCACTTAAATGGTTATGTGAATAAGCAAAATTGTCACTACTGGTCTTCAGTTAATCCACGACAGTCGCATGAGGAACCTCTGCATACTCCAAAAGTCACAGTTCGAAATGCAATAGGCGCAACGCAAATTATCGGCCCTTATTTTTTCAAGGATAACGGACAAACGACAACTGTAAATTCAGAACGTTATATCGAAATGCTGACCCAATTTTTTTTTCATGAGGTTCAACGACGACGTGTCACTATTAGAAAAGTGTGGTTTCAACAAGACGGTGCAACATTACACACAGCTCATGCCTCAATGGAGGTTCTTCGCCAAAAATTCCCCGGACGTCTCATTTCATGCTTTGGTGACGTTCCGTGGCATCTTCGCTTCCCTGACTTGTCATTTTTCTTTGTGGGGTCACTTAAAATCAAAAGTCTATCAATACAAGCCACAAATCTTAGACCTTAGAAGAATTGAAAGACGGGATCACACGAGTTGTGGGTGAAGTTCCAGGACATTTGCTGACCGACGCGATGGCCTCGTTTTGGGAGTTCCTGCACTCCAGCATTGCTGTTCGGGGCGCCACATGACTGTCATTATTTTCAAAACCTAAATTTTGTTACAGTAAAAAAAAAAAAATTGCTTATTATTTTACATTTTTTGATGTAATCAAAATTATTTTACAGAAATTACTTTTAGCGTAGTATTATTTCGAAAAACATGCGTTTGTTCTGACGGACCCTGTACAATACACCATCCACTATAATTCTAAAATGTATATATTAAAAATTTGAATTAATAAAAAGCTAATAAAGTATTTTAAAAAATACCAAAAATTTAGATATTTTTATTTTTACTTTATAAATATAAAAAAATTTGAGTTTTGAATTCAATTTAAAACAATATGAAGTTAATGTTAAATTATAGTCACTAAATAAAAAAAAAAAAAAGAACTGAATAAAAACTAAGTATTATCATGTATAAAAAATTTGATTAAAATAATCATTCAAAGTACCATAAATTGATGTTTAAAATTTTTTTTATAAGTAACAAATTTATTAATGAAAATTGATAGCTTATATTAATACACTTATATATATATATTTTAATTATATTTTAACAATATGTCAATAAAAATAGTTCAGCAAAATCAAATATCTTTCAAACCCAACTGTCTTTGCCAGATTACTTGCTAGTGTGACAGCCCCATTAGGTTATGAAGTTATCCATTAAATTTTAAACACAATGAGTATTTTTTTAATTCAAATAAATATGTTGATAATGTATAGAGTTTAACATGTCCAAATTTATAAATATATAGTAATTTAAATTTAAAACTATGCAAGATATTTCTTATAAGAAAATATTTAGATTAAATATAAAATATTTAAATTAATTCCTCTAAAAATAAATTACTTAATATATTAACAAAAAGCAGTTTTCATTAACTGTTTAAATGAATATAGTTTAATTTAAAAATAATAATTTATATAAATGATATTATTATATTAGATTAAACTTTAGGTAATTATATATTTTTACCTAATCCTGAAAACAATAAATAAGTTTAGATTAAATTCTACATTATAAAAGTATTATAGTTATAATTATAATACATAACATAATATGAAATTATTAAACTTTTTAGTCAAAGAATCTATTAAATATGAGTTTTTTTCAAACATTTTTCTCCCATAATTTATTTCTTCTACATTTATATTCAAAGTGAATTAATTTATACCAAATTTCTATGAATATATGTATTAGTAAATTTGAAAAATTATAATTGAAAATCTAAACTACTTACCAAAATCTTTTTGGCCAAACACGGTAGCAGTGTCAAAGTACACTTTTCTTATTTGTTTTATGTCTCTTCCATTTTTCATTTCATAATCAACCATACAGTCAAACAATCTATAACATACAGGACTCAAACCATACAAAGTTTTATACATTTCACAAACCGCATCTTTATCATTACGTGATGTAAACCACGTAAAATATCCAGGCCTAAATACCAATGAGATAGTATTGCATTGCCAAAATATAGCATATCTTTAAAAGATTTAATCTGTAAACAAACAAATGTATGAAAGAATATGTAATAAATATATTGTATTCTACATACAAAAATTAGTAAGAAATAGAACATTGAAGAAAGCCATTTGTATATTCACAAATATATCATAAAAGCCAATAGTTTTATTTAGTATAGTCGTATGTATTTTTAATTAACTATACCTTATCTAATCCAATCAGATAATCATCACAATTTTGTAATAAATAATTCAGCATTGTCGCCCAGAACAATGAATTTTCAACGAAATGATCATTTGACATAAAGAAAAAATTACACAGTACATCATTGTCAAAGTTCATAATATAGATTCATTAATTGCTTCCAAATTGTTGATAAAAGTCTTTTTAATTTAACAGTTTTTGAAAAATGTCAATCTGTGAGGCATCAAAATATTGTGCCTAAAATCAAATTTATCATTAGTCATTTTATTATGAATCCATGACTCAAACAAGGCAGACCACATACTTAATAAAAATAAGTAAATAAATATATTACCATATTAATTTTATTAAATTGGAATTATTTTAAACTAAACTTAAATTTATTAAACACAATATATGAAAACTTATTAAAAATAGCAAAAGTATTATAAAACTTACATGACTAGTACAAAATTCTATCATCTTTAAAAATTCACTGATATCGATAATGAATATTTGAAGTATATAATCATATGATAGAACTAAGTGTTTGCCTATAATTTCACATACTCTATTGTCTTCAAATTCAAAATAACGACACTTTTAATTTAACAGTTTTTGAAAAAAATGTCAAACTGTGTGTCATCAAAATAGTGTGCCTACAAAACAAATTTATCATTAGTCATAAATATAAAATAACACAATTGTAATATTAAATTGTCATGGTACAACGAAGGATAAAGAGGAACAAATGAAGGAAGAATACTACAACCAACTAGAAAGAGTCAAACATAGGCGTTATTAAATAATATCACGATCGAAGTTCGATATTTACTTATACGCGTCCATTTGATATATTCCATTGCGTTGCACAAATTCATGTTTGTACGTTCTTTCCTAAGAAGATGCTATCCAAGCCGACATTTCATTTCACTCTCCATTCAGTCCATTGAATTAAGATCTTGACGTAACTTCAAGTAAAAACATAAGCCGTTTGAAATGCAAACGTCACAAATCTAAGACGTTTCTGTTTGTTTCCAATAACCAAACTGCTGCTCTACCAAACCATCACCGAAGCAGAAGTAGCGATACATTTTTATCAGCGACTACCACCGTCCAATGGGTAACGCCATTCAATGGTTTCAGAGCTCCAACGGAAAGTGCGTCGCCATATTCGAACACGAGGTTTCGAGCATAGAAGATAAATATATTTAACATAAAAAATGAAGAAGAACGAAAGAATACAATTAATAGATTTGTACGCCGGTTACACGTGGAAGTTAAAAAGAAGATGAGAAAGCGGCTTAGCGGATGCGAGCGGATAAAAACACGGCTTGAGTGAGCAGATGCATGTGTGCAGTTTCCCTCGCGTAGTCCGTAGGAACTCGGTATCCGGCCTACACGACTACTCGACTCTCGTGTCTTGACATGGAAATGTGAGTGGCAAGGGGAAGAGGCGGTGTGACCAACGCTTACACAGTAAAGCCTCGCTCCGGGAAAGATACTGTGTGATGGGTTCCGCCACAGAGGCAACACTATATAAACAGAAAGGACGCAACGAAATTAACTGTTGGACGTAACGATTTTTACACATAGATAGCGTTGTTCTACAGTGTTTTTTAGAGTGCCTTGATAGAGAGGCATCTATCAAGGCACTCTAGTGTTTTTATTGTTTAATATTTAAAGGGGATTCACCGATGATGTTATCGAAGAATTCCGTAGGAGCGCGTTACTAGTATCGTAAACTATAATAATTTATATATAAACTTCTATTCAATGTAGTTAAGGCAAAGAAAAGTGTACATTTAAGAAACTCATAAAAATTTTTTTTTCCCTCTCGATGACGACACTGAAATGAGGGAAGTATTACTTTTTTTCCATTTTTGTTAATTACATGGGCAGCATAGGAAAAAAAGAGTCGGCCAGGTTAGGTTAACCTATGGTTACCAAAAACATATGGTTAGGGTAGATTAAGTTGGTATGATATGATTTTGTTTATGTTTTCAAATAAAAATGTCTAATGTGCTGACGTGGAGTTTGTCCATTGACTCATTTATCTATGCATTGACCATCAAGGCATAACTGTCCATCATTGAGCAAATTACGTTGTCGTTTTGTCAATACTAATACTATTCTGTGCTAATACTCGTTTAGTATTCGTTCTTTGGTCTTTATCACGACGGTCTACGACTCCGTTAAGTAAGTACGAAACAAATCGGGTGTGATCACAGAATAGACTATTCTATAACCAATGGTATAACGTTAGTTTTCTAATTATCTATAGTCTACACCTGTTGATTTTCACTTGTTTTATTTTTATGACAAATGTAGGCTTTAAAAACGAAAATTTTTTTTTTTCAGATATTGTGTTGTGGATGCTGCCCTTTCTGGAATTTTAATTTCAATCTGCTTCATCGTTGTCTACCCTAGAAGTTGTTTAAAAATCGTTATTCACCAATATTTATTATAGAATATTAATACCCGAGCGAATTTCTTCTTTCAATTTTTTACAACATATTGGAGGAAATTAATTGTAAGTTTTTTTGTACTTATTTATTATACTCTATTAATTTAATTTAATACGTGTTGTTAAAATAATAATATACGTTTTACTAATTTTTTTTTTTAATTTTAGCCGTGGACCAGTTGCTTATCTATTTTTTAAAAACATGGCTAACTTATCTGTCTACATGTGCTTTATTTGCGATGTAAGGTTGGATGGCAATGGAGTAATATTAAATTGTCTTCATATCCTTTGTGCGCAATGTAAAAAACAGAACACCATTAATTCAAGTAAATATATCCATACTCTTTAAAGTACCAATATTTTAGTACTTGTTGGTTAACAATATATATGTTACGGGCAAAGTATACAATTTGGGCATTTTATATATTGTCCGGTCATTTTATACAATGCCCTTCGTATATTGGGCAATATAAAAAACGGATGAGATGATTTAATGAATAATGATAAATCGTTAAACATAGTTAAAATAAAGTCAAATTATTATCTAAACATTATTATCTGTTACTAGTTTTTATGTTCTTATCGTATTTTTACAATGGGGATGTCTCACATATTATATGCGTGTACGTGACATAATATATTACCTATAACTATATTTACTGATTTATAAGTTATATTATATGTAGTTGTAGTGCTTATCATGCAGTGCTACAATCGGCCTTTTACCTATTCTCAAAAATAAACTATTTAGTAACCGTGAATCGTTTGTATAGTACAGGTTAATTGATTCAGTGCGTAACTAATTATTCGAATATGGAAAAGTTTAATGATGATTTAAACAATTTATTAAAAAAAAAAGGTTCAAATACTTCATTTCTTACCAAATTAAAATATGATCAATTTATAATAATTTGACTTTATTTTAACTATGTTTTACGATTTATCATTATTCATTAAATCATCTCATCCGTTTTCTATATTGCCCATTGCCCAATATACGAAGGGCATTGTATAAAATGTCCGGACAATGTATAAAATGCCCGGGCATTGTATAAAATGCCCAAATTGTATACTTTGCCCGTAACATATATAAATATATTTATTTTTATTTTCATTTATTCTTCATCAATAAAAAAGAAACTAATATTTTTTTTTTATATAAATATGCCATATGCCAAATCATTAATCATTAATATACTCAAACCATCATTCATACTTTATCCTAAAAGAGAATATGTCGTGACCAACTGAAGATTATCTATTCCAAAACACCTAAACAGAAATTAAAGTAAATTAAGAAATTAGAAATTACTTGTTATAATTCAGAATTGTACCATAATAATATAATATAAATAAATGCATAAATATCTAAACATCATATAAAATAAATTATAGAAGTAAAAAACAAGATGATTATATGGTGACATATCAGTAATAACGGGTCTCATCAATTTTCTAGAGAGGGAGGTATAACATAGAATGTCATATTATTGTTACAATTTAAAAATTAAATATTACGTGTATTTAGCGAAATACGGATAATGTATATATTATCTGGCTAATGTGAACACTACTTTGATACGTCATTACTTTTAATGTATGAATTAATGTATTTTATTTTTTTATTATATTAAATAGTAAAATTTTTTTTTTTTTTATGCAAATTTAAGTTACCACTTGTAAATGTACATTAAATACAGAAGGTGAACTAATTAAATACCCTATTGTATCATCAAATATATCAAATGAAAAAGAATGCGAAGGAAATGATTGTGATAATTTGGCCACTAAAATTTGCATTCCTTGCAAAAGTTTTTATTGTAAACCATGTTCAAAAGTAATTAAACATAATATCTTATATAATAAATCTAAAAATAAAATAATATTATATTATTGGATAATAATATTAAATAATTTATAGGTACATTTGCAGAATAATATTGGTCATTCACGAAATTTAATGATGTCTTATCCTATGGAAAGTCTTTTTTCTTTGTGCCCTGATTGTAAACGTGTAAGTTCATACATATGTGTACATTCATATTTCATCATCCTGTAACTTACATTTTTGATATTTTGTATATTATATGTTGTGGTAAATGTTATTAAATTTAAAATAATGTAAATACCCGGTTACTAAAATAATATCTAATGATATTAGTAATACCATTTAATAACATTATTATCATTTTAACCAAATATTTAAGTGAATTCATGTAAATCTCATACTATAAAAAATAATGTTATTATTTACTTCATACAAATTATACTAACATTAATGCTATTTACTTGTAAATATTTAACTGGCAGTTTATTTTTACAGAAGTGTGTTGATGTATGTTGTACTAAATGTGGTATAATGATATGTTCATTGTGTCATTTAAATCACCATCCAATGCATGGTCATAAAGCAATTTTTTATTTATGGCGAGAACAAAAATCAAATATATATAAAGCGAAAGTTGACTTAGAGTATGTTAATTTTTTTTTTTTTTAATTAATGTATTATTAACTATGGTTTTTATATTTATAGGAAAAATGAATTGATCATGAATCATTGTTTAATGGTTATAAACAAAGAAATTGATGATGTGAAAATTCAAAAGACTGAATTTTGTCAAGAAGTTGATGACAAAATTGAATTGTGTGCATTATAATTTTCCATTTACTAATATACAAAAAAACAAAATTCTTATAAATTATTACATTTCAGATTAAAGAATGAATTAGATAAGCGTGGGTTAGAGTTAAAAAAAAATGCATCAGATTGTGCTGCAAGTTCTATTTCTAAACTTGAAATTAAGAAAATCAAAATGAACCATATAAGACTTAATAATGAATATGTATTGGATATAACAGATTCTATTTTAAATCATAAAAATAAATTTGAAACTGGACCATTAACAAAGTATGTTACATTAAATTTCACTACATAATTACTTATATGTTATATGTAATATAAAACTGATTCATTTTAGATTTACAGCAAATAAATTAAAAATTTCTAGCAGAAGTACTTTAAATTTACTTAAAATGATTAATGACTCACACAAAATGATATTTGATTTTGAAACATCGATGAAAAATGTTATTTCTTGTAAATATTTATATCAACAAAATTAGACAAAATTACTCAATTGATTTATTTTTATTAGCTATTAAATCATTTGGAAAAATTTACATACCAGAATCACCAGAAAAAACTGATCCAGAAACACCAAATGAAATTAAACCGGAAACACCAGAAGAAATGATGTCAAAATTATCAAATACACCTTTACCAATAGACAATAATATGGTAAGATTTACTATTCAAAAAAATTTATATCTAACCTAAACAATTAATTTGAATTATTTTATTACATAACAAAATGTATTTTTAAATTTTATCCTTCCTATATAAAACAAACTTTATTATTTCAATTAATATGAAAATAATTATATTTGATATATATCATTGTGAACTATAATTTTAAAAATATTTTATAATGTAAGTTAATAATAAGCAAGCTACAATTTTGTTTCATATCCGTATTTATGTGAAATTTATTATCATATAAATATCAGGGCTTGAAACCGGTATCGAAATCGATTTTAAATACCGGTTAAAATCGTAAAAATTTCCAATTATA